>JAIUZE010046711.1:0-27395 GCA_022085475.1 Heliosperma pusillum
TAATTATGAGATTTGGCAAATGGATGTCAAAACCGCCTTCTTGAATGGGATTCTAGAAGAGGAAGTGTACATGACACAACCTGAAGGTTTTGTGGATCCATCAAACCCTAAGATGGTATGAAAGCTTAAGAGATCCATCTATGGTCTTAAACAAGCATCCAGGAGTTGGAATCATCGTTTCGATCATGTAATTAAACAAAATGGTTTCACTCGAAGCGTCGAGGAACCGTGTTTATACATGAAGTTTAGTGGGAGTAAAGTAAATTTTCTAGTCTTGTATGTAGATGACATACTACTCATTGGGAATGATATTCCAATGCTCACTTCTGTAAAAGAGTGGCTAGGAATACATTTCCAAATGAAAGACTTAGGAGAGGCCCAGCGCATCTTAGGTATCCGGATCTCTAGGGATAGATCTAAAAGGATACTAGCATTAAGTCAAGAAACTTATATTGATAAGATTCTTGATCGGTTCAACATGAAAGAATCTAAGAAGAGGGCGTTCTCTATGGGAAGGGAACTTTTGAGCAGTCAGAGTGCCCTACGAAACCCGAGGAGATTGAACGCATGAAATTGATCCCTTACGCATCAGCTGTTGGATCAATCATGTATGCTATGATGTGCACTCGTCCCGACGTTGCATATGCTTTGAGCATGACAAGTCGGTACCAAGCAAATCCAGGTGAGAGTCACTGGATAGCCGTAAAGAACATCCTTAAGTACTTGAGAAGGACCAAGGATTCGTTCTTAGTGTTTGGAGGCGAGACTGAGTTACGTGTAAAGGGTTACACAGATGCCAGTTTCCAAACAGATAGGAATGATATGAAATCCCAATTCGGCTACGTTTATATGATGAATGGAGTAGCTGTTTGCTGGAAAAGTTTCAAGCAAAGCGTTACAGCGCATTCTACAACAGAAGCGGAGTACCTTGCAGACGTGAAGCTGCCCAAAGGAAGCTGTGTGGATTCGGCCAATTTTGAAAGGACTAACAGTAGTCCCTACTGCCAACGATCTTTCACGATTATTTGATAACAGTGGGGGGGGCTATTTTTCAAGGAAAAGAGGCCAAGTCTAGTAAAAGTCTAGGATAGTACTTAGGAAAATATCATTTAATTAGAGATACGTGGACAGAAAACAAATTGACATTGTAAGGTTAGGACAGAGGATAACAGGCTGATCCTTTAAAACAAGCCTTGTCAAAGGCTATAGCATGATGTCATGTGTCACAATGGATTGAGACGTGACAAGAATTACTTAAATTATGTAATATGTAATATTTGAATGTTGTATTAATTAGTTTCAATAGATAATTGCATAGTCGAGTTTCATTTAAACTCTAATATTAGTTGACTAATTTAATACTTTGTATCGAAAGATTAGACAATGTTGGACCCTATTCAAGTGAATAGGACGAACTTATTATTTTGTCCCTAGTCACTCAATGAGGTGACGTCTCGAAGTGACTAGATTGTAAGTCGATCGATGGTTGGTTCAGCACCATGGGGTCATGGAGATGACTGGTCGTTTATATAGACAGACTGTATGACACTCTGTCGGACAGTGACATTGCAGAGACCCTTAAATCAATTATTTGATGCCTGGTCGTGGCAGGGTCTTCTATCTTATTCCTATGAGTCGATTCTTTTGACTGGCGACCGTTTATCTGAGTCGGTGCAGTTTCCAATTGGTTTTGGTTGATGTTCTAGGTCGTGCCGTAGAAAGAGGCCGATGGACTTCTTCTGGATCATGGTGATCTGCATCATACAGAGTAGATGAATCAACAGGAATTGTCCACCCACGTTGGGTACAAACATCTTTAGGCCACTCGAGGAGAAGTTACTGTAAATGCGTGGCCACGCTCGGAAATAGATCTATGGTAGATTTTCCGGTCAGACAGTTACTCTCCCTATCGAGAAAACCACTCTAGATATTGTCAATCGCAAGTGCGACCTGGAAGACACCTTGCGTTGAGTGGGAGATGTGATAAAGAGACAAGAGAATCGGTGACGCACACTGGTGTCAGACAAGTGGGAGATTGTTGGAGTAGGTGTCCTCCACAATAGTGCGCCACATAATAAATCTTATTAAGGAATATAATTGGGATATTTATTGACTATATATATGATTAGTCAGTTGATTAACGTAAATCAATAACGGTTGGCTGACTAAAGTTTGACGTTATTGTCGTATGACGGCGGTGATCAACTGATCCCTTTCGGTCACACCTAAAGGATGAAATCCAAATAATAACTAATTATTTGTATATGATACAGTTAATTAGTCCATTACATATATTCGATATGTACGAGAGTTAATTGTTAGAAATTGAGTTAAGAACTCAAATTCGATTAAGTTTATTTTTCAGTTATGCGATAATTGACTAATAAATTTATATCTTATTTTAATATGATTAAATAAGATTTAACTTAGTAATTAATCGTTAAATTACTAAATTAGTTGAGGTTTTGAGATAGAGGTAATTAGTTAATTATATTTACAAGG
Organism: Heliosperma pusillum; assembly: GCA_022085475.1. Lineage (NCBI taxonomy): Eukaryota > Viridiplantae > Streptophyta > Magnoliopsida > Caryophyllales > Caryophyllaceae > Heliosperma > Heliosperma pusillum. The sequence continues at coordinate 2,503 of JAIUZE010046711.1, forward strand.
AGTTGTAAAATAAATTAACTAAGCATTGTGGGACCCATTATATATTGATATAATGGTAAAATATTACTTAAAATGTTAAGTACATATTATTCATTTAATTTGTGTCATATAATTGTTATATGATCAAATTAACACTTAATTATACAAGATAATTAAGCATATGATTAATAAGTATTTGTGGGACAAATATCAAAAATCAAAATGGATCAAAATAGGCCTCACATGGCCGGTTATAGTGTAGTGGATGGTGATGATGGTTGCTCTTATTCATACTCACAAGCAACATGTGATTATGACATGAATAGTAAACCTAAAATCATTTTACTCACTACAACACACCACCACTTCGCATGGAAATAAAATAAGAAGAAAAATCACTCTTTTGGTGATCATAGGGGTCGGCCCTCTTGGCTATAAATAGAACAATTGTTGTTCAATTTATCACTAGTTCATTCTTGCTTATTCATACATCTCTCAAAAACTCTTCTTCTCTCTAAAAACTCTCTAATACTAATATTTACTAAGTATTACTAGTGTAGTAATATATTCTAATATTAGTAGTATAATATCTATCTTATTATCTAGTTAATAATAAGAGTAGATTATTTGGTGTCATCTTGGTGCAACTTGAAGGAGGTCTTCTAGTTTGAAGATTATTCTTGTTCATCCATATTAATAGCTCAAGAACAATAAGAAGGAGTTCTTGTTGTGCCCTTTTTATTTCCATATCAATGTGAGTAAATTTCTTCTTTTATATAAATGTCTTTATATTTGCATGCATATTACATAGATCATTAAATACTAAATTAACAAGTAATTTAGTAACTAATTAGAGGAGTCTAATTAAGGTCTATGGACTTTCAATCAGTCTTCGTATCATAGGAGCCCTGGCCTGTTTTCTGAAGAATAGACCCTACTCTGGTTATCCTGGCTGTGGTTAATCCTACTTGTGTAGGGGCTTGTTCTTGACTGAAGGGTGTGTGTATGGGAGGTAGTGAACTATGTGTTCATGTTGTGGGTCTCTTGCTTGGGTGTATGGGAGGTAGTGAACTCTGTGTTCCTGCCGTTGAACTCTTGCTGGCTGAGGGATCAACTCTCGTTGCAAAACTCAACCGAGTGCAAACAAAAAGGGTCCCTATCAAACTGACCACTCGGCCGAGTATACCTTACTCGTCAAGTCCATAATACCCAACCGCGTAGTTACATTACCTGACCGAGTAACACACCATCACGATCAAGTTATTAGAATCTTTCCCCCTTAAAGAGAATTTCGTTCACGAATTTCACACAATAAGAAAACAACCAACATCGCTACCAACACAACCTCCTCACCTCCAATCACAGCACCTCAACACATCACCTAACGAGGTCGCAACGCAACCACAACCGAAACATTACAAGACAGCACTAACAATGACACGAATGGTCAAACTAAAAAGGGAACATACAAACAAGATAACGACTTTATTTCACCCCTCCTTTAAAACAACGGTTACGTCCCCGTAACCAAACATACCTCAAAAAATTGAGTATAGCGCTCCCTCATCAAATATTCGGTCGCCCAAGTCGCTTCCCCGACATTATGTTTAGACCATAATATCTTCACTAGCTTCGTCTCGCCTCTCCGGGTCATTAGAACTTTTCTATCGAGAATTTCTTTAGCCACCTCTTCATAGGTAAGAGATTCATCTACTTCAGTGGCATCGACAACAAGAACATGAGACGGATCGCTCACATAATTTCTCAATTAAGACATATGAAACACATTATGAACTTTATCAAGCGCCAAAGAAAGATCAAGACGATAAGCAACTTCACTCACACGATCAAGATCTTGATCGGTCCAATATACATAGGTCTCAACTTGCCTCTCTTCCCAAATCGCATCACTTTCCGCATCGGTGATACCTTCAATAACACCCTATCTCAAACCTCGAACTCGATATCACGATGTCGAAGATTAGCATAACGCTTTTGCCGATCTTGAGCTGCTTACATCTTCAAACGAATCATCTTGACTTGTTCGACAATCTCCTAAATCATCTTCGGTCCGATCTCCACCTTCTCAGAAATACCATCCCAGCATATTGGACTCCTACATATCCTTACATATAAAGATTTGAACGGAGCCATGCCAATGTTATCATGAAAACTATTGTTATATGAGAATTCCATCAAATCAAGTTGAACCTCCCACGAACCTCTCAATTCTAAGGCATATGAGCGGAGAAGGTCCTCCAAAGTCTGAATAACCCGCTTCGTCTGCCCATTCGTAGCCGGATGAAAAGTCGTGCTCATCTTCAATTTGGTATTCAAGGAATCGTAAAGCTCCTGCCAGAATCTAGAAATAAATATCGCATCTCGATGAACACAATATCTTTTGGAACTCTATGCAACTTGAAGATATGACGACGATAGGCATTCGCTAACTCCAAATTACTCCACGTATCCTTAATTGGCACAAAATGTGTGGACTTGGTCAATCGACCTACGATGAACTTAATCATATTATTTCCTCTTGAGGTGGTTGGCAAACCGACAAAAAAATCCATCGAAATTGAATCCCACTTCCATTCCGACACATCAAGCAGTTAAACTTTACATTGAGGTCTTCTATGCTCAATCTCCACCTTTTGACAACTGAGACATCTAGCAACAAACTCTGCCACCTCCTTCTTCATCCCCGTGAACCAAAAGGTCTTCTTCAAGTCCTTATAAAGCTTATCACCTTCAGCTGATTGGAATAAGGCGAAGAATGAGCTTCTTTTAAAATCAACTCCTTCACTTCTTTATCAGAAGGCACACACACCATCTACCATCAAATATAAAGCTACCATACTAATGAATCTAGAATCTCGAAGCTTCACCCTTCTCAACATATTCCTTCCATCCCGCAATCTTTGGATCAATGAACTTGCTTTGCTAGAATTTCTTTATTAAATTCTGGTTCGATCAACAAGTCATCCATATCTTCTCCCTTCCTAATCACGAAGATACCCATCTCCTTCACCTCTTCTCTCATCTTTATCAAAGATAAAGTTGTACATAGAGAATTTGCCGACTTCCGACTCAAAGCATCTGCTACCACATTCGCCTTCCCTTCATGATACACGATCTCTATATTGTAATCATCAATAAGCTTAATCCACCTTCTTTGACGCATATTAAGCTCCTTTTGGGGGAAAATATACTTGAGACTTTTATGATCGCAAAACACCTTAAAGGTCGCTCCATAAAAATAATGACGCCAAATCTTCAAAGCAAACACCATCGCACCAAGCTCTAAATTATGGGTACGATAATTCTCTTCATAAGGTTTGAGCTAAGGAGATGCATAGGCAATCACCTTCCCTCTTTGCTGAAGCACACACCCAAGACCATTCTTCGAAGAGTTGGAGTAGACTTCAAAATCTTCTATTCTATCCGGTAGAGCAAGAACTGGGGCCGTGGTCAACCGCTTCTTAAGAGTAAGGGACGCCGACTCACACCACGAATCCCATTCGAAAAGATTCTCTTTCCTCCTCAACGTCGTCATCGGTCTTGCAATCTTAGAGAAATCTTTCACAAATCTTCTATAATACCCCACTAGTCCAAGAAAGCTTCTAATCTCCGCCACATTCTTTGGTGCAACCCACTTAGAAACGGCTTCAATCTTGCTAGGATCCACGGACACTCCCTTTTTCGATACCACATGGTCAAGAAAAGCAACCTTCTCAAGCCAAAACTTGCATTTGAAGAGTTTACCCTATAACTAGTTATCTATCAAGGTCTGCAACAAAATCTGTAGATGCTCGGCATGTTCCTCTCGAGTCTTCGAATAAATAAGATTATCAGCAATGAACATTACCACGAATTTATCGAGGTAGGGGCTAAAGACACGATTCATGAGATCCATGAAAACATTTGGCAAGTTGGTAAGACCAAATGGCATGACGATGAACTCATAATGACTATAGCGAGTCCGAAAAATCGGCTTCAAAATATCTTCATCTCTGATTCGTAACGGATGATAACGCGATCGAAGGTCGATCTTTGAGAAGACACCCACTCCATTTAGCTGATCGAAAACATCATCTATCCTCGGCAAAGGATAACAATTCTTCACCATCACCCTATTAAGCCTCCGATTGTCAATGCATAACTGCATGGAGCCACAATCAGTTTCACATAGCCCTTCTCCAATAATTCAACCAATTGAATCTTCAATTCTCTACTAGCTCGTTCGGCCCCATATAGTACAATGCCTTGGATATAGGCCCCGTCCCCGGCTTCACTTTAATCCCGAAGTCAACATCCCTCTTGGGAGGTAACCGCGGAATTATCTCCGGAAATACATCGACGAACTTTTCAACAATAGGAATGTTACCCGACGTAAGATCTTCCACCCTAGTGTCACGAATGTGACACAACGCCTAAGGATACCCCTTTCTCAAAAGACTCTGGAGGGTCATAGCCGCTATGAGATTAACCCTCGCTCTCACAAAGACACCCTGATAAGACACTCTTATTCCTTTCGGTTCTCTAAGAGACAGCATCCTAAGGTTCCAATCTATGGAAGCTTTATATTTATCCAACCAATCCATCCCGATTATAGTCCCATTCAAAGGAAACTCTTTTAAATTAATAGGAATATTGACTCCACCAATGATGAATGACACATATCTATAAAACTTGCCACAATACAAAACTCACCCCACGGAATAAAAACATAATCACATATGAGCTCACCCTCTACCAATCCTAAGGGCTCCACATGCTCTTTAGCTACAAATGAATGTGTGGCACTCGAGTCAAATAAAACAAAGGAAGAATGACCACAAGTAATGTACCAGTGACAACTTGAGCATCTCCTACCACTTCTTCCTTGTTAATCATAAAGTGTTTCCCGCTTTTCTTTGGCCCACCTTGGATCGTGCTAGGGGAAACACTTGCCCCCGGCCTTCTTGCCCCACTTTGGGTTGGACGGTTGATGGAATTGTAGCGTTTAAAGCCCCCTTGGTTATATTTCCTCCCTTGGTTGCTCCATGCTCCACGGTTCTCTCCTCCACCTTGGCCTCCTCTACGATATAAACTAGCTTGGTTCAAAGAAGACTATCTCTTCGAAGAAACATTGATTTTACATTCATTCATTTTATGACCAAATCCTCCTTAGCATTGAAGCCCTACCGAAATAGAAGTACTCTCGAAGTATCCACCACTTCCTCCTCGAAAACGAGAACTCCCTCCATAGCCACCACCGAAAAAAGTTCGGGCATGCGAGAATCCTCCCCTTTTTAAGCTTGAACCTCCCCCTTCATTTTCGGCTTTTCTTTTGTCTCTACATGGTTCGCCAACTCCATAAACTTGGTATAGTAGTCATCCACCGACATCTGAAAGTATCGAATTCCGTCCTCATCAAGAGACGCCTAACATACTCCGGAATAAACTCGTCTTTGACCCCCCCCCCCCCCTTTGAAGCTAGACAATGAAATGAATCCCTCCTCCGTAGTCTCTTTTTAGCATTCCTTCATATTATCATGCGAAACATGCCACCAAAGTCCAGCCTTACCACTTAAGCAAAAGACGGCTCGGTTGATCTTCATCGAGACGGGGCAACTTGTGACGTCAAACACATCCTCCATATGGCGTGTCCACTCATCAAGGAGTTTCGGCATCCCGCTACCCTCAACGACTACGATAATAGTTCTCATATCCGTAGCATAGAGAGTCCTCGGTCTTGCTCGGTTGATACCACTAAGGCTTCAGTCAACGCGGCATTCTGCCCAATAAGACGACTTATATCCTCTGCACTCATTGCTTCGTAAGGGTTCACACTAGCTTTCATCACCATACTCGGTCGAGTAGGGTCGCCACTCGGTCGAGCCACTCACCAACTCGGTTGAGTGTTGACCATACTTGGTCAAGTAGTTATTCATACTCACCCGAGTCAAAATATATACTCGGTCGAATAACCATATTCGGTCGAGTCCCCTATTACTCGCTTGAGTGAAAACAATCAAGTACTTTTCAAACCTGTCACTCGCTCGAGTGACCACCTAATACTCTAATTTCGAACTAAGTTCACACATAATCATATTCAACATCATGCTAAATTCATTTTCCATCTCAAATCCAACACAAATTATTATCTTAAGCATATCTACATGCCTCATATCATCTCCATTCTTATCGTATCACATTTCTCATCATCTCAGTTTCCAAAATCATCAACAACAGGTACCAACAAATGTCACACAACATTATCATCACCTAAACACAACAATGCATCACATCGCTTCTCATCCTATATATACCCACTTTACCTGACCGGTAAGAGAAGGAGAGGGTCGTAGAGCAATTAGCAACGTCTCCCAAATTTAGAAAATTGGCTCCAATCAACTCACTCCGGGCTCATTTTAATTAGACACTCTAGGTTCATTGGTTTTTAGGTTCAATATTGTCGATCCGATATCACTTTGTAACACCCTGCCATACCCGGAGCCTATACGCAAGACCATCCCAGCATGGTGGGGCACTACACCTCGATTTTTCGAGGGTAAGATATACCAAATTGAGTCTCAGCAAACTACTATAGTATAACAAAGCAGAAGTCAACAAAAGGTTACAAGTCTCAAACTCTAAAATCTAAATCCTTAATGGTCAACAAAAAGTGATGACTCTAGTCCCTTCCAATCCCGTACATCAACCAACATGTGTGACAACCCTCGCGAATGCGGAAATAAAACATACAAGCATGCGATTAATATAGCGGAAAATACGGTGTTTTTAAAACTTTTCACATGCAATTAGAAAGGTACGAGGAATGTCAATAACTACAAACCGAAATATAAAATATACTACAAAGAGACGTAGTCTCTCAAAATGTGATCAAGTAACAAAGTTATTAGCAACTAGCTAAAAATCGTCAAGAGGTGATTCATCCAGGCCAACGCCCGCTAGCTCACACCCGAACCCAAAATACCACAAGCAAAAAGCCATCCAAGCAAGCAACCTGTTCATCCATGAAAAACATGAACGCCACAATCAGTGGGGAGTAACTCCGGGTTCTCCCAACCATATCACATTAAACGTACATAAACGGAAATACAAAAGTAGAAGCATGCATATATAGATATACATGTGAAGTACGAGAAGGATAAATAGGCAATTCAATATATCAAGATAAGAGCATATGAAGTACAAATCCGTAACCATCATATTATCGAAAGACTCGGGGAAGACACTCTTAGGCAACCATACACTCTCACTAGGGCTTGCATCTCACCGTTAGCGGCGTAAGTTTGATAAGATTGAGACTCGACAAACAAACCATGCCAAGTCATCCAAAGATCATGAATAATCAATCATATAGTCATCCAACCAAACGTACAATACGTTGACGACATCTCTCACGGTAAATGACACGCACTAGCACCGTGTACATGGCAAGTATGATTAATAGGCATCCACGGGATACAACATTTCCCTGAACGCATACACGATGCTACATTTTGTATATGTAGACTAATTTCCTCCTGGTAGGACGACGATATAAATACCCGGTCCTAGTCCAAACCTGGCCAGACTCTCGGAATAAACCGTTTTCCGATTCGACAAGCGATGACATTTTGCATCCAAGACTCGGTCAATCATAGACGCCGAGTACCCCAAATTCGGTCGACATTCACGAAAGCGGCAGAAAAGAGGAGAAGCCTCACAACAAGCCGTACGCTACATGCATAAGACACCACCTCGCAAGTATACAACATTTGACGGCCGGGTCGATCAACGCAAAGCGTTCGCCTCCCAACAACTTCGTCATATGCCCATTAACACATGCAATTAAGCAGTAAGGATACACTCCCCGTTCCGACATTCCAGCCTTACGAACGTGGAGGTAGCCAAGGGAATGAGAGTACAAAGCACATAGGAAATTAGTGCTCAAACCGTAACATTTGTAAAACCGACTCATAGTGGAACATATCAAAAACTGTCATAAAACATGCGATACAAGCGAAAGGATTATCATATATTCGAAACATTAATATTCAAACTCAAACCCGAAAGTCAATAAAAGTCAAAGTCAAACCCGAGACCCGAGACCCAAACCCGACAATTTGGAGTGGGCTACAAACAAATCATCAATGCAAGAAAACTAAGTCCAAAGGGTCAAGGAAAGTCAAGGCGGAAATAAAATTCAAAGGTTCAACTTTGAGAAAATCTGGCAGCATGAAACGCTGCCAGCGCCAGGCAACGCTGCCAGCGTCCCACGACGCTGCCAGCGTCTAGTCTCGGGCACGCGATCCTTCATTCACGAAAATCCCAAATTTTCCTAAGGTTCAATATACAACAATCACCATTTATCATCACAAACCATCGATTCTCATATCAATTATCAACTAACAACAGCTATCATCAACAACACAATTCCTATGATTACTAACTTATTCTAAATACGATTTCTAACATAGAAAACACATTAAAACACGTAAATGATATCGAGTAACCCTTCACCGTTACCTTTTCGCGTTTTCAATCCGCGTCGATGTCCTCTTCTATCAAGAAGTAGTCTTTGTCGGGGTCTTGGAGGTCACCACCTACAATTAGACAATAAAAGATGAATATAATTCACCTTTGAGAAAGACGGATAAATTGAAAAGCGAGAAAGACGGTAATTTTACCAATACAGATAGAGGAAGATGAGAGGGAAAGAATAAGACGAACTCTAATGAATTTGAGCGAGAAATGAAGGCGTAGTGACGATTCTAAGATCGATCAAATATGGAAGCTAGGGATTTGGGGTTTACTTGGTGAGGAAGAAGGAGATTGAATGTGAGGGAGTTAGGGTAGTGAGGGAGTATATGAAGGTGTAAGTGGAAAATATGAGAAAATACCCAAAAACGTCTTAAGACGTAACTTACTCAGAATCTCGCGTAAAGTCCAAATACGAACTCGGAAATTCTAAATTAGACACGGGAAATTTAATTCTAAACTAAATCTAAATTTCGCTGAAAAGTATCCGTATAATATTTTTACTATAAAAATAGGGTACATTTGCGGGTGTTACAATCACCCCACCTTTTAAAAAGTTTCTCCGTCGAAACTTGAGCGCAAAAAAGATACCTTAATCGAATAGGCTTGGATATTTACTACGCATAGAAGCTTCTGTTTCCCACGTTTCTTCTTCAAGATTGGCACATCTCCACAAAATTTTCACTAAAGGAACCACTTTACTTCTCAACTTCTTATCCCTGCGGTCTAGGATGCGGATCGGCTTCTCTTCAAAGGACAAATTCGGCTCTAGCTCGGCCATTTCAGCTTGAAAGACATGGCTTGGATCAGTAACATACTTGCTCAATTGAGAAACATGGAATACATCATGAACCTTAGCCAAATTCGGGGGCAAGTCCAACTTGTAAGAAACGGCACCAATCCTTTTCACAATATCAAAGGGTCCAATGTATTTCGGGCTCTATTTACCCTTAACACCAAACCATTTAACACCCTTCATTGGAGATACTTTCAAGAATACTCTATCTCCAACTTCAAATTCCAACGGTCCTTGGCAAAGCCATAACAAAATCCATAGAAATAGATTCCCACTTCCATAGTGGAATATCCAAAGGTTGTAGCAATCCACCGGGCCTCTTGTGTTCAATTTTCACTTGTTGGCAAGTAAGACATCTTCCAACATAAGACACAACATCGCCTTTCAAATTCGGCCACCAAAATTGTAGCTTCAAGTCTTTATACATCTTATCACCTCCGGGGTGAATAGAATAAGGGGAAAGGTGAGCTTCATCAAGAACTCGCTTTCTCAAGTCACGAGCATTAGGAACAAACAAACGGCCATGGAATCGAAGGACACCTTTATCATCAAACTTGAAATCTTTAGCTTTTCCTTCAAGAAGATTGGCTTGAATAGACTTGTAGGTAAGATCATCAACTTGGTTTTCGCGGATCTCACGGAGGAAAACAGGTTCGGCAGTCTTAGCACCAACATAATCAAATCCACGTTCCACGAATTCCAACTTCATCTTTCGAAACTCAATACAAAGATCATCGGGTAATACCGACATAACATTCAAGGAATGAGAAGATTTCCTACTAAGAGCATCGGCAACCACATTAGCCTTCCATTCATGGTACAACAACTCAAAATCATAATCATTTACCAATTCCAACCATCTTATTTGTCTCATATTCAACTCTTTTTTAGTAAATATGTACTTCAAACTCTTGTGATCGGTGAATATACGACAATGAACACCAATAAGGTAGTGTCTCCACACTTTCAAAGCATGAACAACGGCGGCTAATTCCAAATCATGAGTAGGATAGTTCACTTCATGAACTCTCAACTGTCTCGAAGCATAAGCCACCACTTTCCTACTTTGCATAAGTACACAACCCAAACCCATCTTGGAAGCATCAAAATAGACATCAAAGTCTACTCCATCTTCAGGTAAAGTCAACAGCGGAGCGGTAGTCAACCTTTTCTTTAACTCTTGAAAAGCGGCTTCACAAGCTTCATTCCATAGGAATTTAGTTTCCTTCTTCAACAATTGGGTCATGGGTCTAGCAAGCTTGGAGAAATCCTTGACAAATCTACGGTAATAACCAGCTAAGCCAAGAAAACTTCGGACTTCTCTTACATCGGTCGGACTCTTCCAATCTACAACGACCTCAATTTTAGAAGGACCCACCATTACACCTTCTTTAGAAATTACATGTCCAAGAAAGGACACCTTAGGTAACCAAAATTCGCACTTGGAGAATTTGGCAAACCACTTCTGACGACGAAGAACACCAAAAATAGTCCTTAGATGAATAGAATGCTCTTCTTCGGTCTTGGAGAATATAAGGATGTCGTCAATGAACACCACCACACACTTATCAAGGTACTCACTAAGAATGCGGTTCATTTGGTCCATGAAAATAGAGGGAGCATTTGTCAATCCAAATGGCATCACCTTGAACTCATAATGACCATACCTTGTACTAAAAGCGGTCTTCGGAATATCGGCATCACGAACAGGAATTTGGTGATAACCGGATCTCAAATCGATCTTGGAAAAAGTAGAAGCACCCTTTAGTTGATCAAACAAATCTTCAATCCTCGGCAAATGATACCTATTCTTGATTGTAATTCGGTTCAGCTCATGGTAATCAATACAAAGCCTCATAGAACCATCTTTGTTCTTCACAAAAAGAACGGGAGCACCCCAAGGCGAGGCACTTGGTCGAATGAAACCTTTCTCCATCATATCATCAAGCTTCTTCCTTAACTCTTTCAACTCGGTTGGAGCCATACGGTAAGGAGCTTTGGCTATAGGTCCGGAACCAGGTACAAGATCAATAGAAAACTCAACATCACGCTCGGGAGGAATCCCAGGCAAGTCTTCAGGGAATACATCAACAAATTCACGAACTATAGGCACATCTTCAATATTTGGCAAAGAGGTAGTTGAAGAAGTCACAATACACAAGTATGCTTGGTGACCCTTTCTTACCATACTCACCAATTTCATTGCGGAAATCAAAGACACACCCGTTCGGGGATGAGATCCCTTATAGGTTATTCTAACTGCTAAAAGACTCTTTAAATAAATCTTTTGATCTCGACACTCGAACCTAGCATGGTACAATGCTAACGAATCAATACCTAGAATTACATCGAACTCTCCTAGAGGAAACTTAAGGAGATTTGCGGGAAAGATAGTACCCGAAATAGAGATTGGAACATTTGGATAAAGAGTAGAACAAGAGATAATATCTCCGGATGGTAAGGATATGGGAGTATCCTCACTAGATGTAGGCTTGATAGATGATTTATTAGCATAAGACGAAGACACAAAGGACATAGAAGCACCGATATCAAATAAAATAAGACACGGTTGCTCTAAGATTGAGAACATACCCGTAATTATCTTCGGATGAGCGTCGGCTTCGGCTCGGCTCAGAACGAAGATAGAACCCTTAGGTTTGGCAATTGGAGGGGGCAACTTACGATCGGGACATTAATCATAACGGTGACCACCCTTTTGGCAAAAGAAGCAAATATAAGGTCGGTTGGAACATGACACACCGGGGTGGTGTGGAAGTCTAAAATGGTTGCAAAAGCGACTTTGAGCTTGAGGAGGAGCATATGGCCTATGAGCCACGTTAGAAGTAGCTCGGGAAATGAAAGGAGCGGGAGCTCTTGTACTTGTATTTGAAGGAGGATTGAATCTCCTTTTGTGGGCATAAGAGTTGGAGGAAGACGGAGTAAACGGTCTCTTCCCATAGACATTAGGCCTAGGAGTGAAAGAAGGAGAGGGATTCTTCATCATAGCTTCATCCCTAATGGCCTTCATGGAATTCTCGGCCCATAAAGTATCATCATATAAATCCCCAAAGGAAGTAGTATTCCTCCTCACTTTACTTTGAAGTAAAGCACTAAGCTTGTTGCGGTAGTAGAAAGCTCGATCCTCGTCATCTCTGATAAGCCTCGGAGCAAAATGAGCAAGCTTGTTGAAGTCCGTAGTGAAGTCTTGCGCCGACAAGTCACCTTGCTTGAAGTCAATAAATTCCTTGAGCCTTTGTTGCTTTAGCTCCTTGGGATAAAATCGACCTTCAACTAGAGCTTTGAAACAAGCCCAATTGAAATCGTCTTCCAGAGTGGCGGTGGTGCTAGTAATCGCCCACTAATTATCGGCCTCCCTTACAAGGAAGTGCTTTGCAATTCTTACCTTGTCCTCTTCACGGACTTGGTATAAATCAAATTGCTTCTCCATTTCTCGGAACCAATCCGATAGCTCGGTAGGGTCCGGCTCTCCACCATAAGGTATAATCTTACTTCTGGCTATTTGACCAGCTACCCAAGCGTAGCCTCCTTGATGGTTATCTTCTCTACGAGGGGGGGCTTGGTTGGCTAGAGCAATAGCCGCATCTTGTTGATTCTTCAACACTTGCGTAAGAGCTTCTAGCATAACATTCTCTCCTACTCGAGGTCTAACCATCTTCATAAGAAACAAAAACAAATTAAGTTAATCCTATCAATTAGCATAAACAAATAGACTACCAAGTAAAGTCCTTAACTTCTACTCATCTCTCGTTTATTATTTCAAGGTCAAGTAGTTTAAGTTTAGGGTTCACGTATGTGCGTCGGGAGCGATAAAAAGCTCTGATACCAACTGTGACAACCCTCGCGAATGCGGAAATAAAACATACAAGCATGCGATTAATATAGCGGAAAATACGGTGTTTTTAAAACTTTTCACATGCAATTAGAAAGGTACGAGGAATGTCAATAATTACAAACCGAAATATAAAATATACTACAAAGAGACGTAGTCTCTCAAAATGTGATCAAATAACAAAGTTATTAGCAACTAGCTAAAAATCGTCTAGAGGTGATTCATCCAGGCCAACGCCCGCTAGCTAACACCCGAACCCAAAATACCACAAGCAAAAAGCCATCCAAGCAAGCAACCTGTTCATCCATGAAAAACATGATCGCCACAATCAGTGGGGAGTAACTCCGGGTTCTCCCAGCCATATCACATTAAACGTACATAAACTGAAATACAAAAGTAGAAGCATGCATATATAGATATACATGTGAAGTACGAGAAGGATAAATAGGCAATTCAATATATCAAGATAAGAGCATATGAAGTATAAATCCGTAACCATCATATTATAGAAAGACTCGGGGAAGACACTCTTATGCAACCATACACTCTCACTAGGGCTTGCATCTCACCGTTTGCGGCGTAAGTTTGATAAGATTGAGACTCGACAAACAAACCATGCCAAGTCATCCAAAGATCATGAATAATCAATCAAATAGTCATCCAACCAAATGTACAATACGTTGACAACATCTCTCACGGTAAATGACACGCACTAGCACCGTGTACATGGCAAGTATGATTAAAAGGCATCCACGAGATACAACATTTCCCTGAACGCATACACGATGCTACATTTCGTATATGTAGACTAATTTCCTCCTGATAGGACGACGATATAAATACCGGGTCCTAGTCTAAACCTGGCCAGACTCTCGGAATAAATCGTTTTCCGATTCGACAAGCGATGACATTTCGCATCCAAGACTCGGTCAATCATAGACGCCGAGTACCCCCAAATTCGGTCGACATTCACGAAAGAGGCAGAAAAAAGCAGAAGCCTCACAACAAGCAGTACGCTACATGCATAAGACACCACCTCACAAGTATACAACATTTGACGGCCGGGTCGATCAACGCAAAGCGTTCGCCTCCCAACAACGTCGTCATATGCCCACTAACACATGCAATTAAGCAGTAAGGATACACTCCCTGTTCCGACATTCCAGCCTTACGAACGTGGAGGTAGCCAAGGGAATGAGAGTACAAAGCACATAGGAAATTAGTGCTCAAACCGTAACATTTGTAAAACCGACTCAAAGTGGAACATATCAAAAACCGTCACAAAACATGCAATACAAGCGAAAGGATTATCATTAATATTCAAAGTCAAACCCGAAAGTCAACAAAAGTCAAAGTCAAACCCGAGACCCGAGACCCAAACCCGACAATTTGGAGTGAGCTACAAACAAATCATCAATGAAAGAAAACTAAGTCCAAAGGGTCAAGGAAAGTCAAGGCGGGAATAGAATTCAAAGGTTCAACTTTGGGAAAATCTGGCAGCATGAAACGCTGCCAGCGCCAGGCAACGCTGGCAGCGTCCCACGACGCTGGCAGCGTCAATGGACGCTGCCAACTTCCTGTCTCGGGCAAGCGATCCTTCATTCACGAAAATCCCAACTTTTCCTAAGGTTCAATATACAACAATCATCATTTATCATCACAAACCATCGATTCTCATATCAATTATCAACTAACAACAACTATCATCAACAACACAATTCCTATCATTACTAACTTATTCTAAATATGATTTCTAACATAGAAAACAAATTAAAACACGTAAATGATATCGAGTAACCCTTCACCGTTACCTTTTCGCGTCTTCAATCCGCGTCGATGTCCTCTTCTATCAAGAAGTAGTCTTTGTCGGGGTCTTGGAGGTCACCACCTACAATTAGACAATAAAAGATGAATATAATTCACCTTTGAGAAAGACGGATAAATTGAAAAGCGAGAAAGACGGTAATTTTATTACCAATACAGATAGAGGAAGATGAGAGGGAAAGAATAAGACGAACTCTAATGAATTTGAGCGAGAAATGAAGGCGTAGTGACGATTCTAAGATCGATCAAATATGGAGGCTAGGGATTTGGGGTTTACTTGGTGAGGAAGAAGGATATTGAATGTGAGGGAGTTAGGGATGTGAGGGAGTATATGAAGGAGTAAGTGGAAAATATGAGAAAATGCCCAAAAACTTCTTAAGACGTAACTTACTCGGAATCTCGCGTAAAGTCCAAATACGAACTCGGAAATTTTAAATTAGACACGGGAAATTTAATTCTAAACTTAAACTAAATTTCGCTGAAAAGTATCCGTATAATATTTTTACTATAAAAATAGGGTACATTTGCGGGTGTTACAACATGCATCCATGAATAATCATCATCATCATCACCTGCTCAAGTCTACTGGCCATACGCCGGATATATCGTATGGGTCATGCTAGATAAACAACACAACGATCCATTTACATGTACATAATCATTATCAAGGAATCACACATATACGGTGCCGTTAAGTAGCGCACCTCTGTGCCATCAAGAAGCACACCGTCAACCAATCACGGTGGCATTAAGCAGGAAATCGTCGTGTCCAGGTCACACTATAGACACTATGGGCCTTATTGCAACAGGTCACCCCCATATCAAGGTCATAACCACGTGCACTATCCCTTCCATGGTGGGACCATGAAGAGCAACCCAACGACTATGGAGCCGGTTCCCACAAACGCTCCATATAAACAACCACTCCAAACACCATTATAGCACAATACAATCACACAATCATCCGACTCCAATCAACAAGCCACAATCATATCATTGTCCACAACAATCAGTCATTTACACATAAATCGAGTAGGATTAACCTACCTTTTAGCAATAAATCTCAACAAGCAATCACAAGAGAAGTAAAGCTAGAAGTCCTCTTCTACGAAGTCGCTACCTACAATATTGTAATAATAATAATCACTACTAAGAACTACCAAGTGTTCTGAAATAAGACTAATTATCACAATCTATGACTATTTCCCCAATTTAATTGAATTGATTGATTGAATATAAACGTGTTTTGCTTAAATCAATAAAATTGATAAGATTAATTAAATATGAATTGCTGAATAATTAGGTTTAAAGAATTTGGGGGAGATTGTGTTACGTGAGAATAAAAGCAGGATAGAAAACCTCTTTTAAGGAGAGAGAGTGAAAGAAGAGAGAGAAAGTGGTAATGAATTATGGGAGCTTAGATTGAGTACTAGGTTTATATACTTGATCTACAGTTAAATCTCAGCCCTTGATTACTTATAAGATCTAATGGTCCTTATTCACGGGACGTACTCACCTAAGATATGTGGACTCACCAGATGCAATTTCTATATAGAGTGAGCATCCGGTGAGTCTAGCTTCTTAGGTGAGTACGTCCTATTAATTAGGACCATTGGATCAACAAGATCCAACATTCCTTATTCAGCCACGTCACCCTATAAAAAAGAGTCATAAAAAAACCAAACCACTAATTTCTTATTCACGTTTTCTTTTTTCTAAACACTGTCTTTCTTTCTACACAAAAACCCTAGAAAAAAACCCCAAATTCAAAAAAGAATCTGACAAAATCAATCGAAAATCAATTGAAGATATTCATGCATCCTAATCGCTAATATCCTCAATTGAAAATCAAAATCAACAACCTTTTTATCATCAATCTCACTTCTTGAAAACAAAATGAAGAGGTAAAATCGTTCTTTTCAATTGTTCATATTATTTGCATCAGTTAAATGCGTTCATAGTGTATGATTTGTTAAATCACTATTAATGATGCACGATTCATAAACTGTTTTGTATTATATCGTTATTTTATATTGTTTATTGTTTATTATATGTGTTTATAATGTTTGTAAAAAAAAGTTAGGGTTAATGATTTGTAGAACTGATTAATTGAAATTCGATTTTGTTTTGCTTGCCTTCTGATTTTCGTGTAAAAATTGTTGTTGTTGTTGTTGTTGTTGTTGTTGTTGTTGTTGTTGTTGTTCTTGATTGATATGATTAAATTGTTAGTTGATTTCTCTTTAATTTAGATTTCGTTTTCAACAAAAAGTTAGGGTTCATGTTTCGCTCAAATTGAGTAATTGATTTTTCATCAAAAAACTATGTTTTATTTGCGTGCGTTCATATTTTGTTCTCGATTGCAGTGTTTGTGCAGAAATTTAGGGTTCCGACCTGTACTTGTTTTCGTGAAAATTGGGGTAAATGTGGTGATTATCTTTCGTAGCATACTCGAGACATGTTACTGTAATAGCGTTACCGTAACATTATTACTGCATGATATAGATGAACTTGAAATACTGTTATAACATTGTATATTCTTGTGTGTTAATACAATTAAATTTGATTGCATAACATTGTAATAAACTCACAAATGATGTTACTGTAATATTGTTACTGTAATATCGTTACTGTAAAATTATCAGTGATGTACCACACCTTTCGCACATTTTAGTTATTGGTTGTTGAATAATGTTTGTTTTGAATGCCAGAAATTTTGAAGATGAAGGTTTGAGAAATCAACCAACACAAAAAGGCTTGCAAGGAAACTGTATATACAAAAAAGATCACGACACTAACTAATCAGTCATGAAGATAAGCGTGAAGAAGGCAGCGTTATTAAAGTTGAAATGCTAGTTGAGATTGTTAACATTGTTGTCATATTTTGATGTGTGATTATGATGTATACTTATTGTAAACGTTTCACATTATTGTAATGTGTTGTTGCCAAACATTTTAGCATATATAATAGAAGAACCTGGACGAATTTGTATTCACTTGCCTTTTGTGGATGAAATCAATTAGAATTGGAACATATTACAATTATTTTCGTGTTACTTTGACAAAGTAATGATGTCACAATATCTTCATTACTGTATCATTGTTACTTTAATGAGTAAATGATATTACAGTACCCCCGTTACAATTTAAAAGGTTTACAATACGATTTTAAAATAAATAGGCTATATGGGATTTGAACCCATACCTATGTGCAAGGTTTGCACATCGCTCTCCCAATTGAGCTAATAGCCTTTAAACGAACCATTGAAACTTTTAAAAGAAATGAACAGTAATAAAAGGTCTTTTCCTTCTATTAATCTTGAAAAATGAAGATCTTTCTTTGAAAAATTTATAACCACAATATTACAATTGTTTATAATGATATTTTTATGATTTCTTAATGCTTAGAGAACAAAAGTATTTATATATTACGCCATCAAAACAGTCACAAATGTACAAGAAATCAATGTAATCTAACGCCAAGAAATTCTCCATGTATTATTGTAACGCAAGGCCAGCAAGTTCCCCAATACTGTAAATTGTAACACATAAAATGTTAGTGTAACGCATTAAACTGTTACTGTAACACAATTATAATCATTACCATCAAATATACAATGTTGTACAACATTTCACTTCCAGTTCAATATTATAGTAATAATGTTACACTATGTGTCGAGTATATTTACAGCGGTTAACTTAACTAATCGTCGCTGCATACCTCCAGTTTTTCCTAAAAACACCAGTTATGAATTTCACAATATCATAACCTTACTTTTTTATCAAACATTATGAACAGATACATAAATCCGAAATCGAACAATATAAACTTGAGATTATAATACGATTTAAAAATTCATATAATCGCAAATTATTACATAAATCAATCGTATATTAACAAAGAAAAAATTAAAATTGCTGCTCGCTGCTCAATTTCTCGTGTAATAACCATAATTTTTTTGTAGAAAAACTATGAACATTACAATCGGCATTAATCGCATGAACAATCGACGACAACAAGATGGACACATACAAGATCATATTGAATATTAAAATCTTACATAATTTTGCATAACTTTCAATCGAATCATACATAGAATCATACGTTGAATTTGAAAATCAACGAGAAATCACCAGTAAATCGATTGAAATTATGCAATCAATCAAATGATCAGATACGCGAGTAAAATCAACGAGAAATCACCAGGAAATCGATTGAAATTATGCAATCAATCGAAGGAATTTATGTTACAGAAGAACGAAATTTGAGAGATTAGAATTAGGTTTGAAAATTTAGGGGAGTTGAGTTACTGGAGAGAAAAAAAAAAGAGTTGAGCGTTGTTTTTTAGAGAGTGAAAGAAGAGAGAGAAAATAAGATTGAGTTATGAGTTGTTAGAATAGAATTGCAAGTTTATATAGTATGAGCTAGGATTAATCTTAGTCCTTGATTTGTGTAAGATCTAATGGTGGAGAATCGCGGGACGTACTCACCTAATATATGAGGACTCACAGGATGCAGTTTCTATATATATATATATATATATATATATATATATATATATATATATATATATATAGATAGAGATAGAGAGAGATAAGTTCAGATGAGTCCACCTTTTTGGTTGAGTCCCTAAGTCCTCATTTAGACCACTAGATTAAAGAATAGATAGATGGATGAGATTAAAAGCATTAATGACACTCAACTACTACTAATAAATTTCAGATTTGAATTTTTGTAACTTTAACATAGTTTTTGTAACTTTATGACAAATTTTTGTAACTTTATTATTTTACGAGTGTAACTTCAACTTTTGAGAGTGTAACTTTATCTAATTTATTCATTTTTTAGTGTAACTTCAACCGTGAATAGTGTAACTTTAAGTTAATATAAAATATTTTATATATTAATTTTAGATTATGTAATTTTATGAAATACTTAAGTAATTTTATTCATTTAGAGTGTAATTTCCGTCTTTTCCAAGTGTAACTTTAGATGTTTATGGCCATTTTGCATATAAAAATATGAATTAAGTAATATAATTTGATTTTGAATATATTAATTTGAATATATGCAAATTTTAAGTAACTTTAATCAAATTTTAAGTAACTTTAATCAAAGTTTATGTAACTTTGGCCTAATTTTTTGTAATTTTAGTCTAATTTTTTGTAACTTACGTAATATTTTATGTAATTGTAGTCCAATTTTATGCAACTTTAGTTCTTTAAAAGTGTAACTTTAGTCTAATGTTTCGTAACTTTATAGTCTAAATGTTTTGTAACTTTAGTCTAATTTCTTGTAACTTTAATCCTTTATGGTGTAACTTTAGTCCAAGTGTATGTAATTTTAGTAACTTTAATTCCAACCACCACCACAGTCCCAAACTCGTCGAAAACCACCACACCACCAATTAGTGACCACCACGAGACTAACCACCACCATAACACACCCACCACCACCACGACAGACGACGACACTAATCTGAAAAGAAAAAAAAACCACCACCATCACGAGATCCCTTCACCGAAACACACAAACACCACCCAGACCCATACGACACATATCTGAAAAAAAGGCAAAAAAAACGACCACACACAGCCAGATCTGAAAAATAAAAAGACCGATAAAAACAAACCAACACCCCCACCCAGATCAGAAAAAAAAAATTGATAGGAGGACGGGTGGCAGCCGAGAAGGAGGGAAATGAGATAGGCGGCAGAGGAAGAGGAAGACGGCGGCAGAAGGACATGTGGAGGAGGAGGCGGCGGTTGTGGAGGAGAGGAGATGAGGTGGGAGGCGGCGACTGGAGGAGAGAAGGTGCGAGGCGGAGGATGAGGTAGAAGAAGAGGCGGCGGGAGGAGGATGAAGGAGGAGGACGAGGGTGGAGGAGGGCAGCCGAGTGAGGAGAAATGATGTCGCGGGTGGTGGCGGGTGGCTGTGGCGGGCGGGTGGAGGTTGGTTGTGGCGGGCGGGTGGAGGGAGATATATTGTAGAGAGATTAGAGGAAGAGAGAGAAGGGAGGAAGAAAGAGAAGTGAGAATGATTTAATGAATAGGGTTTGCTGGGATTTGATAGCTTTTATATTCAGCTTTTCAATTTTGTTTTAATCTTGACCCTTGATTTGTTTTATCCAATGGTCCTTATTAGGACTTAGGAACTCAACCTAAAATGGTGGACTTACCCGATCTCATTTATATATATATATATATATATATATATATATATATACAGAGAGAGAGAGAGAGAGAGAGAGAGAGAGAGAGAGAGAGAGAGAGAGACAAGATCTTGTGAGTCCACCTAAATATTTGAGTCCGTGAGTCCAGCTATACAATATCAAAGATTACACAAAACAATATCACTGCTTATACTAAGCAGTATCAAGAAAAAAAAGAGCAGCACATAAAGGTTAAAAAAATTGGATGTCATATTACTCGCCATTGACGACGACCACCCAAGCCATCAATACCGGTGACAATCCAAACAGCTAGATGACACAAGCAAACATTTATACACTATCATCGTCACCCATTATTTATCCCATATTTTCTTTCCAGTCGCCATATTCCTTCACCCATACACATTACTCTTACTCGGAGCTCACACCACCACCAATCACAAAAAAAATTTGTCATTGGCGTCGGCTATGAAGAAGAATGTCAGAGGCAAAGATGATATGTAGAGATGAAATAGGATAAAAAAAAAAGCCATATACAATAAACTCCGGTGAAACCTCGACAATAGTGACTTTCCGGCATGAAAGGGCGAGAAAATTATGGTGTTTGTCGGAGTTTCGGTATTAGAATCAATTGGTGTGAAAAAAAGTATGAGAAAACAAATTTAGTAATAGGGGGTGAAAAAGTGGCTCAGTGATGTGATATTGTATAGAATATCCCGTGATATTGTTTAGTATAACTTGTGATATTGTATCCTGGATTCACAGACTCAAAAAGATAGGGTGGACTCACGTGATCCTAGTTCTATATATATATATAGAATTAGGATCACGTGAGTCCACCCTATCTTTTTGAGTCCGTGAGTCCAGGATACAATATCACAAGTTATACTAAACAATATCACGGGATATACTATACAATATCGCACTATTGAACCACTTTTGCGCAGCATTATTAATTTTTTTTTATAATACTTTTTTTCACACCAATTTTTTTATCCCTTTTGTGTTTTTTTTTTCGTGATACTGTTTAGTATAACTAGCGATATTGTTTTGTATATTCTGTGATATTGTATAGCTGGACTCACAGACTCAAATATTTAGGTAGACTCACCGGATCTTGCCTCTATATATTTATGGGATCAAATGAGTCCACCCCAAAACCTTGAGTCTGTGAGTCCTCTTAGAGGCCCTTGGATCTTGGAGATGGATGGCTGAGATTAGAATACAAAAATTGTCATTAGTAAGTTATTTAACCCCACTCTCTCACTACCACACTAATTAATCCACTAATACATCCCTCTCTCTCACTTACTTCCCACATAATTCATTCATTCAAAACACTTTCTCCTTCTCTCTAAAACACCCTCCTCCTTCTCTCTAAAACTCCCTCATCTCCTCTCTTTAAATCCTTCCCTCACTTTCTCTCTTCTTCTTCTCCGTCAGCCATTGTCCTCCGCTGGTCACCGTCCTCCGCTGGCCACCGCCAGCCACCGCCGTCCTCCCTCATCTGGCACCGCCGACCACCGCCAATACCATAAAAAAAATCTGAAAAAAAAACTAGATCTACCACCCCACAACCCACCACCACCCTCTACCCCCACAACCCACCACCACCCTCCTCTACCTTTCCCTTCTTCCTTCTCGCAGCCCCGTTCACCGAGCCACGAGCCCCACGACCACACCACCACTCGACCACACCACTACATGCTCCACCACAAAAAAAAAAACAAAAAAAAAATACCTAGATCTACTCCTCGCCGCTTCCTCTGCCTCCTCCACTCCGGCCACCAGTCACCACCAACGCTCCTCTCTGTTGTGCTTCACCCGACGCTCCGGCCACCGACTCCTCTTCGTCTTTCTTTTCCCTCATCTCTCCTCTCTCTATCGTGGTAGTTGGTATGGTTGTTGGGGGGTTTCGTGGTGGTGGAGGTCGGATGGTGGTGATGGTGGTGCGTGGTGGCAGTGTGTGGTGGTCTCACCTCCTCATTCCTCTTTTTTTTTTTTTTTTCTTTTTTTAGATCTAGGTTTTTCATATTTATTAATGATTTTATTTTTCTTAGATCTACTCTTTTTAGATTTAGTATTATGTTTCAAATTTATTATTACTTTTAATTTTATTTTTCTTGCATCTTTTATTTTTCAGATTTATTATTATTATTATTTTCTTTTTCCCTACCTTTAGATCTACTAAAAAAGTATAAGTATTATTATTTTCTTTTATAGATTTATTAATAAGAATAGATTTTTGAAAAAAAAAATCATATTATCTAATTTTTTAATGTCAAAAATAGTTGTAGTTGTTATTATTGTTGTTTACTTAGTGTTATTGTTGGCACTGATTGAAGTTACACCCTTAAGGGACTAAGGTTACACTTTCAATGAACTAAAGTTACACACTCAATGACTAAAGTTACGTTATTAATGACTAAAGTTACAATCTTAAAAAGATTAAAATGTCATAAACTTATCTAAGAATTACAAAAAATCAAAAAATAATAAAGTTATACTATATTTGGATTAAAGTTATGCTTGTAAAAGGTTAAAGTTACATACTAAAGATACGTAAAATGTTAAAAACTTGTCCTAAAATAAATTTTTAGTATAAAGTTACAGTATTTTGGATTAAAGTAACACTTGTAAAAGGCTAAAGTTACACTATGAAAATACATAAAATGTAAAAAACTTGTCATAAAATCAATTTTTAGTATGAAATTACATTATTTTAGATTAAAGTTACACTCGTAAAATGAAATAGTTACACTCTAAAAATACGTAAAATGTCAAAAACTTGTCTTAAAATCACTTTTTAGTATAAAGTTAGACTACTTTGGATTAAAGTTACACTTGTAAAGGGTTTAAGTTACACTCTAAAAATACGTAAAATGTTCAAAAACTTGTCTTAAAATCACTTTTTAGTATAAAGTTAGACTACTTTGGATTAAAGTTACACTTGTAAAGGGATAAAGTTACACTCTAAAAATACGTAAAATGTCAAAAACTTGTCTTAAAATCACTTTTTAGTATAAAGTTAGATTATTTTGGATTAAAGTTACACTTGTATAAGGCTAAAGTTACACTCTAAAAACACGTAAAATGTAAAAAACATGTCTTAAAATCACTTTTTAGTATAGAATTACATTATTTTGGATTAAAGTTACACTCGTAAAAGGCTAAAGTTACACTTTAAAAGTACTTAAAATGTCAAAAACGTGTCTTAAAATCAGTTTTTAGTATAAAGTTACACTTTTCTGGATGAAAGTTACACTCGTAAAAGATGAAAGTTACAATTGTAAAACCGTATACTTGTAGAAAAACAAAATTTATACTTGAAGGCAAAAGTTACACCCTAAAATGCTAAAATGTCATCAACTTTAAGCTAGAGAGAGAAAGAAAATTAATTAGTGTATAAGTAATGGATTAGTGTAATGGTTTTTTTTGCTTTTAATCTCAACCACCCACATTGAAAGATCTAAGGGCTCATAAAAGGACTTAGGGACTCAAAATATATGAGGGACTCATTTGAACCTTTCTCTCTCTCTCTCTCTCTCTATATATATATATATATATATATATATATATATATATATATATATATATATATATATAATAGGGATCAAATGAGTCCACCCCAAAACCTTGAGTCCATGAGTCCTCTTAGAGGCCCTTGGATATTGAAGAAGAGTGGTTGAGATGAAAACACAAAAATGGTCATTAATAATGTGTTTAAGCCCACTCTCTCACT
>JAIUZE010046712.1:0-64026 GCA_022085475.1 Heliosperma pusillum
TACCAGAATCAACAGGAGCCACACGCCCAATTGCCGATTCACCAAAATCCGGATCAAGAACTTCTTCAAAGGCTCCTTCCTTTCCGTCAAGAGGCACCGTTCTCACTTTAAAGCTTGCTGGCATCAACCCTTGCCCAGGACTGTAGCAATCAACAGTTTTCTCCCAACTCTATGAATCAAGCAATATAAAGTTTAGTACTTTCTCGAACGATTTCAACAATGAAGTGGACTTTCAGAAGTGCTTAGAAGCTCATTCCATCAAGCATTAGTATTAAATTCACATGATCAACTATCATTCATATCTTAGAAGACCGAAGATACAGCAATACAAGAATACAACTAAGTTACCTGCAACTGCAATGTGTGAAGCAGGAAGTTTTTCACTATCTCTCCTTCACCATTTAGCAAGAACGCAAGTGCGGATGGAACAAAATCCCGAATGAAAACTTGATCATAATTAAGTGGCTGTTTGTCAGCTGGATCATTGGCAGCCACTGTCCCAACAGGATTTCCACAATAGTTCACAATCGAACTCCTTAAAAGCTTCCACGCTTCCTCCTCAATCTCCGAAAGCTTCTTTTTAATGTTTCCACCTTCAATGTCATTACTCAACCCCTTTGTCGCGTCTTTATCGACATCGACCATACTCTCTTGGCCATTTAATCCTAATAACACTTCATTTTCTCTTTCCCTAACTACAAAAGGCTTCACATTACCATTCAAAGCACCTTGAATAAATAAGGTCTCAAAGCTTGGCTCGTTAACATGAGAATCAACTGACGAGAATGACGATGTAGATGTCGAATTATTCCTCAAATTCGAAGCCACATTCGCTATTACCCGCCTAAACCTACCACTACCACCACCACAATTTCCTCTAATCACTCTACCATTACGACCCCAATAAAAATCGGAACCACAAAAATCCTTCCGATTTGGGTCATGCTTAAATCTATAACCTACAATCTTTGGCACATTACAAGCATATCTATTTCTATGATGATCCAATCTAAACCGTGTCGTCGACGAATTGTTGATAGTTACTAAATGTGTTGACATACTAAAAATGGATGAACTTTTGCAATTAACCAAGATTCTACAATAGGGTTTCATTGTAGTAACCTTAATTGATCCACCAGTATTCATACCCAATTACCCAATTCCAAAAGATCACCAAATATTGATCTTAGGTAGCTAAATACACAGATTAAACAATCAGGGATCACTAAACTTATATACAAATCTATTGAACTTTATAAATATGATTCAACAGATTATATCAAACCCTAAGTATGAAATACAATTGCAAATTAGCAGTATATACAAATTAGAGAGTAATCAATTAAAAATAAAACCTGGGATTTACTGGAAATGTAGAATTAAGAAATGGGTATTTGGGATTTGAGCTAAAAGTTTAGAGGAAATGCTTGAATTCAATGAATAACAAATGGGGGTTTGCTTGTGAAGTGGGGAATTTCTAATATAAATACAAGTTGGGGGGAAGAGGAGCACATCATGTTTAGAATAAATCAATTCAAAAGGAGAAAAAGCATCAAATGACTATTTG
Organism: Heliosperma pusillum; assembly: GCA_022085475.1. NCBI lineage: Eukaryota > Viridiplantae > Streptophyta > Magnoliopsida > Caryophyllales > Caryophyllaceae > Heliosperma > Heliosperma pusillum. The sequence goes on from JAIUZE010046712.1 coordinate 1,568, forward strand.
CAAGGTTGTTTACTTTGATGCCCTTCCACATGTAAACATGTTTGTTTAGATATGGAATATACATAAGGTTACAAAATTAGAATTTAGTTACTCAATTGTGGTTTTCTTTAGAGAGTCTTTTTCTTCATGTTGTGGTTTGTATCACAAATTCTTATTTCAGACGGATCATTTTCCTCTGAAAAATAAGACGGAATTATGTTGTCACTTTTTGATAAAATGTAACCACAGCTTATATCAACTTGTTTTCAATAGTGGTTATATCTAAATGTAAAGTGGTTACAAAATCCCGTCTTATTGCTTCAGACCAAAATAGTTCGTCTGAAGCAAGACCAACTGTGGATTGATAAATATTGAAGACGAACAATCCGTTGTAAGCTGAAGTCATGTCATAAAGAGTAAGTGGAAAGATAAGTGGGAGATGGAGTGTGTGAGCTGACAAGCTAAAGACCGTCACAAACGAAATCTTCTGAATCAATAATGATGAATACAATGGATATTACAATATTTAGTTTTTTTTCCTTATCAAATGTTAGATTTTAAAGTTATTTCATACTTCTATATTTTTTTTTTGCTTGTTTCCAAATATCGTATAAAAAAATGTAGTAATTTTTTTTCATGATTAATAGTTGTTTTTTTTTCTTGAACTTACTTTTGTTAGAAGTCTTAACGAGAATGTAAATAAATTTTAGATAATAAAATTTTGGTAGAATATTTTAGCAGTATCGAAAATAGTTTATACGTATGTCTTCAATCTTCATAGGTGTTATCAATGAATTTAAATTACAAAAGATGCTGGATTTTTAAAAATCTCCAAATTTCATATTATAAAATATTTTATTTAAAATTCAAATAACTTGATAAAGTATATTTAAAAACAAAATTCAACATACACATTTAATCCACGTCCATACAAAAATTATCAATAGGTTTCCTTACAAAAAATATAATAGGGGGATTAGATTGATCGATGACCTCCAATAAAATTGGAATAAGTTGGTCGAAGGGCAAAAATGTCTCAATTGGAAAATATCTAAATGGATGAGGCATGACTGCTTGAGTCATCAGCAGTGGACGGTGAAATTCCAAAAATAAACAAGCAAAAAAGAAATGAGGATAATTAAATATAGATTGTCTCATTAAAGACGGACACTATGAAAACGGATAATATCCATTTAGAATATGCAAGTGGAATGATAAATGGGGGCTTCATTGACCCTCCCTCCACTTACCCTCCCCAATTGCATATTATGAGAGAAACACTATCTATTTTCAGCTTATAACGGACAATACCAATAAATTTAAATAAACAAAACAAAAAGCGACATTCGTGGATCCTACATCCCAGTATCCCACTTTTTAAAGATGCTTAAATTAGATTTTCTACTACATACAAATTTTGTGGCGCATAGAGCACGCCAAATAAGAACACATGTGCCATACTATCGTAATTGGTCATCTTGAGCTCTACTGTACCATTGCTCAAGTTTATCAGTTCGTCTCCCCTCCAGTTAAGCATAAAACGGAGCAAATGCTATTAATCAACGAGTATCATATATACTCATAGATGGATAAAATAAGAGTTTGTATTTCCGAAATATTTAGTTTTTTGTTTCATACTTTCATCTGTTTGTTTGACTCGTTTAATTATATATATATATAACGGATATGTCATATTTTAAATGGCTGCATCGACATACCCTGTGTATATAGCTCCCTCCCCACCCCATTTTACACATGTTAATTATACCTAATATATGCTCATTTAGGCATATTAAACATCTCTTGAGTTTTACATTCCATCCCATTGCGATCATCACCCTCTTGGCTAGCACTAATGAATTGACGACATGGAGCTTCAAGGTGGAGAGGTTTCCAAAAACGAGGTTTCCGAAGTTAGAATTCCATATGATTTTTTATTACGACCTTCTGTTAGAAAAATCAAGAACAAGATTTTCAGATACTATGTGTTGTTTTTTTTGGTGAAATGTAAGAAATTTTATAACTAGCCCAACAATTTAGGCAATACCAATTACAAACCAGCCAATTCGTACCAAAACTACAAATACTAAGATTAAGACATCATAATACAAAATCACACCACTTCCAATTACATCAACTTCCTAACTGAGCATCCAAAAAGGACCAAGAGCATCAGCATCCTCACTCCCCCTTCAACATTACTTACTGCAGCACATCCCACAATGATCATCAAAACAGATGCAATCTTACTGAACCAAACCAACATCCCTGCACCAACAACTATCAGAAAGTCGCATAGCACCCATGAAACCATGTAGCATCCTTCTCCTGCAATCAGCATGAACTTGCTTGACAAGGACACTAGGACAAAGTACATGCCCCTCTAACCTGCAAATGTTCCTAACTCTCCAAATACTATAACAAATACCAGTATAAACTGCCATAATAATCTGTCTACGTAACATAGAACCTCTCATGTGTTGGATCCTATCAGAATTCATCATAATGTCATAAGAAATCTTAATCAAATCACCTGCAATCCTAAAGCATTGCTGAGCATAATGACAATTCTGAAATAAATGACTATGATCTTCCTGCACAGCACCACAAATGAAACACATCCTTGGAACATCCAAACCCATCTTGAACAGCCTATCTAGTGTAAGAAGTCTACCCTGTTTTAGCAACCACATATGAAAATTCCATTTAGGGAGATTATACCTATTCCACACAATACAATGCCAATCAACCTTGGAACCAGAATTCTGTGTAAGCCAAGCATAACCTTTAGCAATGGAGTACTCCTCATTCAAGCCCCCCCAATGACCATTCACATAACCAGCTTTAAGTACATCCCTAATCTCACAAATTTTCCTCCATGCCCAAGAACTATTAGCATTTGGAGTATAATCAAACCAGGAAGAAGTCTTCAAGTAAATGTGCCCAATCCATTTAATCCAAAGATGATCTTGTTTACAAGCAATCCACCAAACTAGCTTACCAATAGCAGCAATATTCCATTGATGACTATCAATTAAACCCAAACCACCAACCTCCTTACTATTACAAAGAATATTCCAAGAGACTAATGGAGCTTTAGAGTATTTATCAGTCCCTTCCCATAGAAATGTTCTGCATAACGACTTAATCTTATCCATCACCCCCATAGGAAGAACAAAAATTTGGGACCAGTGATTGTGAATAACAGAGAGCACAGATTTCACTAAAACAAGCCTGCCTGCATACGAAATCTTCCTACTATTCCAGCCTCTAATCCTCTTAACCATCCTCTCAATAAGGATATTGCAATCCATTTTATTCAATCTTTTGTGTGAGATATTCACCCCTAAATATTTAAAAGGCAAAGAACCTTTCCTAAAACCTGTTTCTTGCAGAATATGATGAAGAGTATCACTCTTGATCCCATTGCAATAAAACTCAGACTTATCAGAGTTAATGTGCAAACCAGAAGAAATAGAAAAGATCTTAAAGGCTTCCATAATGGCAAAAATGGAAGTAACATCTCCTCTACTAAACATGAGAAGATCATCAGCAAACATCAAATGATTTAACTTCAGGGGTTTACAAAGAGGATGATAATGGAATCCAGGAAACCTCTCAATAATCTGCATCAGCCTGCTCAAGTACTCCATACAAAGAGTGAATAATAGAGGAGACATAGGATCCCCTTGTCTGAGACCCCTAGCTCCCTTAAAGAAACCATGATTCTGACCATTGAGAACAATAGAATAACTAGGAGTGCTAACACACTCCATGATCCACTTAATCAACATAGGAGGATAGTGTAACCCTTGCAGCATTTGCTCAACAAATCTCCACTCAATAGAATCATAGGCCTTTCTCAAATCCACCTTCATAAGACACCTTGGAGAAACACTCTTTCTAGTATATAATCTGACCAAATCTTGACTAATCAGAATATTTCCAAGGATACTTCTGTTCTTAATGAAGGCACACTGAGCAGCATGAACCACTTTAGTAAGACTATCACTAAGCCTGTCACAAATTAGCTTAGAAATAACCTTATAAATGGTATTACAACAAGCTATAGGACGAAATTCCTTGACAGATTTTGGATTCTCAACTTTAGGTATCAGCACAAGATTAGTACAGTTCAACTGTTTGAGCAGCTTCCCTGTCACAAAAAAATCCACCACAACAGCACAAACATCATCCTTAATTATATTCCAACTTGCCTTGAAGAACTTACTAGTGTAACCATCAGGACCAGGGCTCTTATCATCAGGAATAGAAAACATGGCTCTCTTGATCTCAATGTGGGAAGGAATACTACACATATCAGCCCAGTCCTCCTCCTCAACCAAAGTACCCTGCTTAATAACATGCTCATGACAGTTGGAAGTAGTAGCACTAGTACCCAGTAGCTGTTTATAGAAATCAATAAAAGCTTTGAGGATATGTTCAGGGTCAGTACATAACTCACCACTGTCATTCTCAATAGAAACAACCTTATTCTGAATTTGCCTATGCCTAATAGCATGATGAAACATACTAGTATTAGCATCACCTTCAAAAGCCCACGCACACTTAGCTTTTTGCCTAAGAAAACCAATCCTAGCCTCTGCCAACATAGTATAAGAATTCCTAAGTTGAAATTCTTTATCCATCAGGCCAGCATTGGAAGGATCAAGTTGTAATGCCATCTGACTCTCAATTAACAGTTGATAAGCAACATCAGCACTCCTTTCAACATCAGAGAACATGGACTTATTCAACTGCTTCAAAACAGGTTTCAATCTCTTCAATTTAGTGATAAGTTGGAAACTCTTAGTACCCTCAACCCTATTTCTCCATTCCATCTCAACCAAAGAACAGAAATCAGCTACCTTAGTCCACATGTTGAAGAATTTAAAAGGCTTCTTTTTCACACTAACATTACCTCCACAAGAAACAATGCAAGGGCAATGATCAAAGGCCCCTTCAGGATAGTAATGAGCAAACCAATCAGTCCATTTGTTTATCCATAACCCATTTACTAACACCCTATCAATACGACTAAAAATTCTAGTTTCACTAGGATGTTTGTTATTCCAAGTGAAAAAAGAACCAGTCGACTTCAAATCATAAAGATCACAAATATTCACCACCCTTTGAAAAGGCCTAATTTCCTCCATCTTTACAGGCTTCCCCAATCTCTCATTCATATATAACACATTATTAAAATCACCCAACAGTACCCATGCATCTGGAACAGCAAGGGCCATCAAATCATTCCACAAAGGTACTCTATCTTCAATCCTATTGAAAGCATAAACAAAGGTAGCAAAAAACACACAACCCACACTTTTATCCTTCACCTTAGTATGGATAAATTGATCACTCATACTAAGAACCTCAACATCAGCCCTAGAAGACTTCCACAAAATCCAAACTCTACCACCAGGATGACAAATAGTATTAGTAACAATCTCCCAACCAACACCCATACTAGCAACTACTTTATTTAGAGACAAAGGCTTAACCTTAGTCTCAAGGAGCCCAAACAGATCAACATCATACTGATGCAAGAACCACTTGACATCAGCCTGTTTTGTATCACTATTTAAGCCCCTAACATTCCACATACCAAACTTAATCATTATCAAGGCAGGGCTCCTTGCCCCCTCCTTTATCAACCATTTCAGATTGTGAGATAACTTGATTTAATTCATCATTAAAATTAACTGCAAACTCATCCTCAGTACCTCCAATAGTCCTACTTTCATTCCTAGTCAGTCTATTAATCACTCTTGCTGGAGTGAAAACAGTAGCAGCAGGAGCAATAGGAGTATTAATAGGTGTAACCATAGATGAATTAACATCAGGTACTTTTGTTAATGGGGGAAACTCCTTAGGATCTACTACCACACTTGGCATCACCCTTGGCTTCCATACTTGTTTAGGTACCTGAACAGGTTTGACACCATATATCTTACGCCTACAAACTTCAGTCTTATGACCAATTCCTTTACATTTTTGACAAGTAACAGGCAACCAGTCATACTCTACATCCACTATGATTTCACAACCCTTTTCATCCTCAAAACTAATAGAATTCGGAAATCCTTGATCAATCTCCACTTCAACTAAAATCCGTGCAAAACCCAGCAATTTCTTCTCAAGGGTAGCATCATCAATACGAATAAACCGTCCTATCAACCCTGCTAATTTCTCCAAACACTTAGCCCCCCAAAACTTCAGATTCAGACCTGTTAACTTAATCCATATAGGAACCTTTTTAACAGAGACTTTAGCAATCTTAATGTCAGGCGACCACGCATTCAATACAATAGGCTTTCCATCAAACACAAACATACCATTTTCCAAAATAAGCTTATGATGTTCAGGCTGACCTATCCGAACTACAAAAAGGCCATTAGGAAGAAAAGAGATGGAGGAAATTTCATACCCAGTCCATATCCTTCGAAGAAAACCCTCAAGAACATTTCGTGGAGGATTAGCCCCCATCACATATCCATATAATGACCACTTCCAATAGTCAATTTCTGATTCAACATCCTCAATAGTTAGTTTTAATCCCATCTTCCTGTTTTCCCCACCAATTACTTCCACTTCATCAATAGGAGCCAAACGAGAAGACGAAGACATGCTATCTTTACTCTTCTTCCTGGATTGAACCAAATTCCACCCAGACAAATCATCTTCATTCGCATCTCTTTGGATCACCACATTTACTTCCCGCCTAGCATTTTCAATTTCTTCTAACAGAGTTTCCACATGAACAGTGCCCTTGGATCTGTTAGAAGGAGTCGACACATTTGTAATATTACAATTAGTACCGTTAGTATTACCATTATTATTATTTTGAGTAATATTATTATTATTATTAATACTACTAGATGAACTATTATTATTATTATTTTGATTTTTTTGATTAATTGATTGAGGATGATTAGCACCTTTCTTTTTTGCCATTGCAAAAGAGACACAAAAACCTAGAAAAAATTAGAGCTTTCCTTCTCTCTAACTTTCTCTCTCATCCTTATTTTGGACCAATACTATACTATGTGTTGTTGCCATATAAAAAAGTTATAGGCTTTACATGAAAACTACTCATATGTCAACGCACCACATATTTGAGCTTACTAGTTGTTGCACCGCGCGCGTTGCGCGCGGTACACCAAGATACTTTAATTTTCATTTAATGAGCATGTTAATATTTGATTCTCATGTCTGTTTTAGGTACAAATTAATTGTAGTTAGTGTGAACCCTTTTTTGGAGGATTAGTTATTAAAGAACATAACTACATTAAGTTGCTCCGCGCGCGTTGAACGACGACATTTATTTATCCTATTTTTATTGTGCCCGTTATAAAGATGGCGTAAGTATATTGCTCAATCAAATCCATCAGAGTAGAAACAAGAAAAATTTAATAAATGTCGAAACAATAGATACACATTCAATATTGAGAAGAACAATAAGATGAAAAAAATCACTAAACACAAATGGTGATGGACAAGGGCTGATGAAAATAAACAATTTATTGTAAGATCCGAAATAAGGAGAAAAAATGAAAATGAAAAACAAAAATTCTCACTTTTGATAAAGCTACATAGTCCATCACATCAAGTTGTGAGCAATAACAGTAAACTTGGAACTTGGAGGTCACCCTATTTAGTAGCAAACCTCTATGCATCTTTTACATTCCACCGTCTTTGGATTTTGGCTGTCTCCTACATTTCCAAACCAAGCAACTACATTAAGGTAGTAAATGTAAATGGTTGCTTATTGAAACACCCGCAAAATAGTGATTCATTTTCCAATTCAAGCCCACGCACTAAGCTTGCGAGGGAAAGGACAATGGGAGAAATTATAAAGTACCCAAATTGAAAATGAAAATAGAATACACTAAACATATGTCCTAGTTTACAATAAAGGGTCAAGGGATCTTGAACCTCAGATAATATACATGCTCTAGTTACTACATGTTGTGCCTCTCGTCCTCTAACCTCCTCCAATCTGCCTCTCGTCCTATAACCTCGTCCTCGATCCTCTTCTAAACCCCTCCCTTAACCTCCAATATCAACCTCCTACACCTCCATATCCTTCAACCACCACCTCTTCCTTCTTGTCGTCCTCCTCCACCTCCTCAAACCCCAACCTTCTACCTAACCACTACCGCCTAATCATCCTCTTCCACTAACCTGAACCTCCTCCTCCTTTAACCTCCTACCTAAACCAACACCTTCCTCTTTCTCCTCCTCCAACCTCTTACCTAAACCAACACGTGCTCTCTCTCCTTCTCCAACCTCTGACCTAAACCAACACCTCCTCGTTCTCCTCCTCCAACACCCTCTTCCTCCACCAACCTCAATCACCACATGAAGGACATTTTAATGGCAAGAAAATGTTGGCATATCAACCGAAAAATAATATACAAATGAGAAAATATATACCTATTAATCTTCTTCATTCCTCCCCGCCATAGTTGATACCCTTTCACTCTGCTTCTCTTTTTTTCTTTCAATCATTGACTTTTTCTCCTCAGTGAAAGTGTGGGTCAGGGTAAATTTCGTGTTAGACAATCTTAATAACAATGGAGGCTAAGAAGTGATAAAATTTCAGCTATAATAGTGAATGTTGTACGAGACCTACCGTCCCTCATCAAGATTTCTCACTTTTTTCAGATCTTCTATTTTCTGTTTTGGCGGTCTAAGCTCTCTCCCTTACAATCAGCATAACAGTACAGTAAATGATAAAAGAGCATATTGGCGGAAATCAAATTAAACTTGAGAAAAGCGGCAATTTCTCACTTTTTTCTTTCTGCCTTTCATGAAATCACTCCAGCTAGAAACCTGTACAAGAGTATGTAGTTAACTCATATATCATATAGTTCAAGACATACCAAATCTGTCCAAATAAATGTGATCTCGTATTCAATTCCAGTTGTTTCTTTATAGCTCGTAGATGAGAAACAATGGTCCCCTAGTTCCATGATTATGGAAACTAAAACCAAAGTGTCACAAGAAAATGCCAAATACCCATTTTTTAATGTAAATGTGAAGTCATGTTAGGGAACCTATTTGTCAGGCAAATTCAGCACTTTCTAAAATCTATACAAAACTTGAAAAGATTAAAATAAATCACTAGGCAAACAACTCGCAATTAATAATACTTATTTCTAAGTGTTTTCTAAGGGGGGATGATCGGTACCCAAAAATCAAATTACCATTCTCCACAAGGCCCACAATGAATAAATAACCAAAACGAATTTAACAAAGAAATGACATGTGATAGGTAGAGTACCCACAACAACAATCTAGATTATGTAGTGCAGTTGTCTGCTTTGAGTACTATTTTTTTTTACACATTCAGTACCAAAAAAATATTACCTTCTTTTTTGGAGTATATGCTCTGAAAGATTTCATTTCATCTTGATTTGTACGTCTTCCCCACCCTGAAAACCACATTAAATAGATAATGTTATAGTTAAATGAGTGGGTCTTACATTATACTAATGTGAGGAGTGGCAGAGGCAGATGAGGGATTACAATACTGGAGATGAGAACGGCTGAAAGGGAGCGATCATTGTTGAGATTAACTACACCAAGTTTACTGTAAAAATATGTTATTAAAGTTGCTACTTTTGACTTTAATTGTCAGTTTTGACTATTAATCTCTCTATATTTGGGAAATTGTAGAAATACCCACTTTCTCATCAAAAATCAAAGCAAAACCCTAAACTCGACAAAAACAATTCACAAAATAAAATAAAAAATTAAACCTTACAGGGGCAACTTTAATGACGAAATAAAATCAACAATTAAACCTTGTAGTGGGGGTAAACTTCGATGACGATTTAAAGTGATCACCATTCTGTGGATGAAGAAGGCTTTTGAAGCGGAGTTATTGTTCAGTTACTTCTTAGGTACAAATATAGACCATGACTTTCGTGTATCACCGTCACACGCTTCGACAAGATGTGAATGAGATTCTAAATGTACGGGACGTTATCTCATGCTAGGAAAAATCCTTATAATGCTTATTTAACTATATGATTGAAGCCCAATTCAGCAATTACAGTCTTAAACTACGGAGAAACCACATGAAAAAACAAACTACCATGGATAATGTTGCCTCACTTGATAAATTCTTAAAGATCTGAGTATCCACATTTCTTTTTTCCTATCAGCTTCATGTAGCGATAAGCCGTCGCGCACATACCTGCAATAACCTCATGAAGAGACTTTGATGGATTAAGGATACGTCAAACCAGGTACATACTCGGATCTCCCCTTAATGTTTGTTTGTGATTTTGGGTTTCTGTAATCCACCATTCCATTTGGATTTAATAACCTATAACAACAAACAGAAATATTGACATATTTAATTACTCCTTTTTCCCCTTCACAACTTGATATTGTGAATTACAAGCAAAGCTAACCCCCAAAAATCCATCATAAATCAACAAGAAAATTGAAAAATTTACAGAAATCTGATGGGTTTTTGAACATCGTTATTTCTCTCGCTAGCAATATACCTACCTCATTACTATTTCTGTTCAAAGACACCATACCTTACATATACCCATCTATATCAAATAATGTAAGACCCACTTTAATTATACACATAATCTCATTGAATTCAAGAAAAAGAAAACCTTTAACAGATAATAATGGCTAAATCAAGTGAAGGACAACAAGCCCACCAAAATTAAGCCAGAAGAAAAAGCACTTGAATCAAATCAAAAGGGGAGTACGATCTTGATAGTGGAGTGAGACGGAGTTAATGTAAATGATACGGGTTTAATACCTTTCCAATATAGTGATCTTGGTAAACAACAGTTTAGTGTTCACCTCAGTTAAGCTCTAATTTTTTGCCTTCCCTTGTCCTTCTCGTTACTCTTATTCTTTTTTGTTCCCGATGTTTCCTGGAAATTAAATCAAGCAGGAGAACGGTTTGAGACAAATAGGAACCAATATTATTGGTTATTGTCTATGTAATGATTGAAACTAAATTTGAGTCTTTACTGATTAAAGTGGCCAAGATTTAAGCCCTTGAGAACAAGAACAAAAACAAACAATAATAAAGCCTAAATTTCGACTCAGATAACCTGAATCTTCATTTGAGACAACCTATGATAGACAATTTTCATTCTTCCTTGTGCATCATTTTGGCGGTGCAGGGTGTACGATGAACCATAAAATCGTTAATCATCCACTTAATAAAATTAAACTAACAGTAGAACAATAAAATTAAAACTTAAGCAAATAAAACCACAAATAAAAAAACGAAACACAATACAACAACTTACGCATTAACCACTCACCATAATCAATTTAATAATCGGCTACGTTTACATTGTTTTTGAGATCCACCGTTGTCATCCACATTCCAGCTCCAATCAAAGCTATATTTGACTTGTTACTCGAACCTTGACACTAACTCGAACGAATTCCACCTATCAACAATAACTCGAACGACACTATTAATACTGTATGATGAGACGCGGAACCCCTTAAAAGAGACAACTATATGATCCCAAATTTCATATAGTTAATGATGATGATAAGTAACCTTTTTTTAAATGATGATGTCCGCTTTTCGCATTATTCCGCAGAGAATAATTAGCTTATTAGCACCCCAAAACCTAAAACAATCAAAATCAACCCATTTACCTTCTTTGTTTTTTCTGGATTGTCATTGCTATGCTATCAAAAAAAAAAAACAGATAATAATAAGTAAAAGGTGTAGTAGATTAAGACAGGAAAGAGGGTAGGGAAAAGGTGAGGAATGAAGGCAGGGAAAAGGTGAGGAAGAGATGGGAAGGTGGTATGGAATGAAGGAGGTATGGGAAAGACAGGAAAGAGGGAAGTGAGAGGTGGGATTGTGGGAATACCAAATTACCAATGAGGGAAATGAAACGGCAAAGGCCCAACTTACCAAATGACGCAGTTGAGGCAAAAAAGTAACTGTTCAAAATGAACAGTTAAAATCCCTTCCACACTTTTTAGAAAGGTGGAAAGATTTTTAGAAAGGTGGAAAGATATGTTTAGCCCTCCTCCTAGAAGTTAACAGTAATATGGATTTTTTTTTTATCAAGTCTTCTAAAAAAGTGTCCTATAAGCCCAATAGAAAAATAGCCCACGCATAATATTTAATTTTATCAAGTTTTCATTTTATTTTGATAACCCTACATCTTAGGATAAATACCGACATACTGTATTTAAATGTGGACGCTATCAAAAAATAACATTAGGTTATTACAATACAATATTTTATTACAAATATATTAACTACAAAGTATTATATTTGGACTTTGTCATATTCAGTTGGCCTATTGATAAAATGTTCCTATAGAACAATTTATATATATTTTTATATGTAAAACAAGTTAAGTACAAGACTATTAGGATAGATGAGTTAACGTTTACTGCTCCCTAAACCCCCCTATAATTAAAAGAATAAGCATCCTAAAATATTTTCCATTCAAAAAGCATATCTTAAATAAGGAAGTTAATGATGACAAATGACAATTAGGTGCATTCTCTTTAAGAAGGAAACTAATATTTCATTAAACTACTATATTTTCATTTAAATTAACATTTTCTTCAAATTATATTATTTTCACTAAACTTTGAGCTATATTAAAATAAAATAAAATTGATATAAAACTATAAACTGTTAAATCTTCTAACAATCTTTCACTTATATTATTATTAGAGGATGAGTTGACTCATACTCCGCATAAAACAAAATTGAAACGCTATTATTAGTTTCGTGCTAGACTGATTTGAGAAGAATATTTTTCCATTTTAAGAAGAAAACAAATAGGGATTGAAAATTTACCAATGGAAAATCTTAAAGGGATAACTCTAATTTTGGAATTTAAAAAGAAATAAAAAAACTAAATAATATATTAATAAATAAATTATTAGGGCCACAATTTTCTACACATATAAAACAAAATTTGGAAAAATGGAGGAACTTAAAACAAATTCGTAAATGTTTTAATTAAATAATGTTTTGACCCTAAATTCTAACAGTCTAACTAAAAGTATAAGTCGATTATATGAATGAAAACAATGTCAACTTTTCTGTTTTCTATCTCTATATTTTTATCTTTTAGACTATTAATAACATGTTTTAATATACAATGGAAAATTTATCTCATTATTATTTCTATCTAAAAAGCAGCGCAATCGCGCGGAATTTATATTAGTTTTTTATTATTTTATCACAGTTACACAAGTGGATAGAACTCAAATCCGTTTAACTATAAAATACATACTTAACCCGCTTTTACTAAAATGGGCATTTCTCAAAAGATAGTAAATAACATTTTGTATATATGGGCCTTTGTGACGGATAGAGCGGTTAGAGCCCATAAAGTTATAATACATTGCCGATATTGGAGTTTGGTATACTAGTGCTTAACTTTATGGAGTTTTAATCTGTACTACTATTTCCTTTGGGCCTAATTGTACCATATTTTCACATATATGGGCCTTTGTGAATTTAATTAGTTCTTCGCACTTGCACTTCGAAAACTTTATGGTGAAAAATAACAACTCTCTTATACGATAGCATGAGAGTGACTCAGAAAGAGAGAAGTCCAAAGATAGTATTTTATTTCATTTATATTTAATTTTTTTAAGAACCCGATATTTTATCCTGAAAATTAACATATTTAAATGTACAAAAAAGTTATCAATATAAAATTTTAGATTATGAAAATAAATTTTTTTTTTTATAAATTTATTAAATAATTTATTTAGGCTTTTAATTAATGGGCTAGTCTTATCTATACAACAATTTGTGGGTGAGCAATTACCTCCAACTCTCCAAGTCCCATGAAATTTTTTATGAAACCATTTTACAATAAGATAATTAATGTGAAATAAATTTTAAAAGAAAATAAGATAATAAAAGTGAAAGAGGGAGTTACTACTTACTAGCAATTATAAATTGATCAACTTTATATTTTTTTTTCTTTTTGGTACATTCCCCACTTTATACGTTGAACAATGCAAGATTCTCATTAATAACAAACATATTCTAAAATTTTATATTGATAACTTTTTTGTACATTTAAATATGTTAGTTTTCAGGATAAAATATCGGGTTCTTAAAATAAAATTAAATATAAATGAAATAAAATACTATCTTTGGACTTCTCTCTTTCTGAGTCACTCTCATGCTATCGTATAAGAGAGTTGTTATTTTTCACCATAAAGTTTTCGAAAAACAAAATCTCACATTGGTAAGAAAAGATAAGTTGTTGTGATTTTCTAAATTTGTCTGATCTAACCAAGTGAGAGATACTTGATTTATTAAAAGTTTATAACAAATATATCTGTCATAAGGGAGACTAATTGCAAAAGAAATGAAACGAAGATACTCGTTCAACTCTTGGATGATTTTATAGTTTGGTTTGGATACTACGTATCGTTACATGAATTTGACCGGTAATTGTTGTATTTCGTATCTTTGTTCACCGTGAATGCACTTTTGACTCTCGAATACTAAATGGGTGCTCTCGTGACAAAACTCCATGTCATTTGCGTTGATAATTTTGTACTTCTTTCAGTAAGACCTTTATTTTATTATTGATGTTCAAGTTTTAGTGGACTTGAAATACTCAACTATAATTAAAACTATAATTAATTAGATTAATTTAAACCTAATGAATCTAGAACGATTGAACGTGTATGACCAAAATATTAGCTTAAGTCTATCTGTTTTAAGTTTAAAACTGGTCAAATACATACTAATTCACCATACTTATTACCGAAAAATATCAACATTTTTGTGTTTATTACCATCATAAGATGATATTTAAACCATTTTAAACTTTAAAGACAGATAGTGTCCTACTGTTAGCTCGAAGTTTAATTGTATTACTCAACCTATAAAAAACGTACAAAATACTCCCCGTTTGTTATTTTGTTTTAGAATGTCTTGCCACAAATTACTTATGGAGTATTTATCTCAATTTTAAAACTACTTTAATAATATGAACTTTGGTGCATTAGTCATCAAATAGTAATATTCCGTATCAAATTTTCAATACCTACATTTATTTATCTACTTGGCTAGTAAATATATATACCACCTAGAATATTTTTTGACTTAAGTTTTACAAAATATTGTAAGCTAAACAAAGAGTCCAAAGACTTCCTCTCCAAAAAGAAAACATATTCCCTCTCTCTAATCCTAAACTTCATCTTCACTAAACGGACACCATAAACCACTTTTGATAGTGATACGGTAAGCCTCAACATTCATTCGTTATATTGGCTTTACCACACTTGTCGAGCAGCGTTTTACAGCGTGATTATCTTTAGTCGTTATACATTATCAAAAATTATAAAAAACTGATATTTTTATAGCATTCATGACTACGGAGTATTAACCAAACAAGATCTCAAATAACTATATTTTCCCTTATATATTACAAATAACACCAAAATATTTCAACAACCATCAATACTACCAATAAGTCAATGTAACCTTTGATCTGGATTAAAGGGAGTATGTTTTAGGGATCCCTTTGAGGAAGACTATTGTAGCACTGTGTCACAAATTTCACTGTCGTACAATTTTGATTTAATATCGGTTTCTTAATATGCGTTTAATAGGCATATGATAGAAAACGAGACTTATAAAATTGATTGGAATTTGAAGGAGTGAGAAGTCATTAGCAACACTACTTCAGCAATTATACACACTGATTACGCAAGTTATGTGGCCTTTGACAATCTGGTGGTGACCTTTTTATACAATAAATTATGTGAGAAAACGAAAGAGAATGAAGTGTCATTACTTGGTGCTTTCTATAAATGGAAAAGTATGAACTAATGGAAACATGTGTAATTGGCTAAGAAGGGTAAATGAGCATGAATAAATTCCCTAAAATGTTACGGATGCGCAAAATTAAATGCACATTTAAAGAAATAATAACTACTTAAGATTTAAAAATGATGGTTAACTAGATTAGATCATCCATTAGTTAAGCTAATCATATAATTATTACTTATGGAACTCATGGTTTGGAAGTTTTGATGTGCCCATTATATTAACATGGAGATATGGAATTTTGCTTTTTGTTTGTACGTATCATTTTAGTTACAAAAATTGGGAAAATGTATATCTCCACTCGCTGAACTGAATTAAATGGAGATGAGCTTAAGTGAACTAAACTGAATGGCGCCGTGTTAAAGAGAATGGACCTGAAGTAAGACTTAATTTGTGAAGAGATAAGCTGAATAGAATCGACTAAAGCTAAAATGAACTTACTAGAATAGAGCTGAACTAAAATGAAACGAGCTGTGAGTTTTAGTATATATATTACAAATTCTTCTTTAAAGCGAAATATACTCGTATCTATATTGTTATCAAAAATGGGTCAAATAATGTCTAGGACTTAGCGAAACAAAAATGTTTATACTATCATTATATGGTAGTATTTGAGATGTTTTAGGAATAAATAAAACATATATGTCTGTTCCATCTTAAGACTAATTATCAGTATATATTATGGTATTCATATATCGGTTTTTCTCTTCATTATATGTGGACTTTGGTCTACATAATACATGTAAAAGGATGATAACGACTTCTAATACCATTTGATAGCGTTCTATTATTATCCCATGAATTGTACGCGAAGTTCGCTTAAACGTACCCACCACTTATGCAACCATAAGGCAAATGAGATTTCCAAGTCAAGAAAAGAAATAGCGCGATCGAACAAACTGAATTTTAGTATTTTTCTTTTGTAATTATTTTAAATTATCTCCGATATATAAACCTGTACTTACATCAAAGAGAGTAATACCTAAACTCAACATGTGACATCTGATCTTAACTCTGGGAAGGTATATTTAGCGCATATCTCACAAAATGTTTATGCATGTTTAAAGTTTTTTTTCACAAGTTTCTATTTACAGCAAAAGTAGTACCATATGTATCAATGAAAAAAATATGGCAAAGGTATGATTACAAAATCACATAATTAAAAGGAAGTGAGTAATTAGATTGAATTAGATGTCCCCATCCAAATTATTTATCTACTTTTTCACAATTTAAAAAGATATTGTAATCGAAAGTAAACAAATAGTTAATATGAAGTAAAACAAACTTAACGAATTTATTAGGGCAAAAAGAGTAAACATTTATCGCGTTAAAATCTATTTTATTGTGCAAAATATAGGGTGTACAAATGGTAAATAACACTGAACAAAAACTGCACAATTTAAAGAGTATTTTTAACTCATTACTTTTTTTTTGTTACGCACGACCATTTACTACAACCACTAAAAATTTAGCACACGTGGTACTATTTCCATACACTAGCTCGTAATTTATTCCTCCTAGTTAATACAGAGTAATATAGATTTATTTTACTTTTATTACACAATTAAATGTAAACTGTTAATTGCAACATAAATTATTACTTTCTCCGTCCGGTAAATAATTATTTACACAAATTCTCATTTATGACGAACACTAACCGACTTAAGTTTAATTTAAGATGGTCGATTACAAACAAAATCACCACACTTGTTACCCAAGAAACAGCAGAAATTTTGTCTTTATTATCACCAAATAATAGTATTTGACTCATTTTAAACTTAACGCGAATAATATCCGTCTTAAGCAAGACTTATAAGTAAAATTAGAGAAAATCGGAGATACACGTGTGGTGATCAATGTGGATAATTGGTGTCAAAGTTAGAAGTGAAGTTGAATAAACAAACATTATAGGTTAAAATCCCATAAAAGAAGGCCGGGAATAACTAAGTGTTGGGAATTCAAGGGTTGCGGCTGTGAGTGCCGCAGACGAGGTAGCAGTTAACTTTGCAACCTGAAACTACAAAAACAAATCACACGTGCTGCTGTTTAAACAATTCTACGTCGTTTTACTTTCTACTTTTTACCGTGTTTCTTACTTTGGGACCACTCTTTTGCGATGCAGGTTTTCCGGCACGCTGCTACTTACCACCCTTCTTTCTTTTTTACACTAAAATAAATCTTGGGTGAGACGGTTTCACAGTGTAAGACGGTCCACTTTTATAAAAATTATTCTTTTATCAACATTAATAAATGAATAATTTTTTCTAAAAAAAAGACCGTCTCACGGTGTAAAAATGTCTTATTCTAAAATTTGTGTTACACTAATTATTCCTTGTCCAAATCATTTTGCGGCTTACAATCTTGATTCTCCTTGCCACCCTTCCTTCTTCGTACAAGTGGTGCTCTAAAAGCTGTATCGTATACTTTTACTCGAACTTAGTCGTAGTAGATATATTTATATAACTTTTAAATAATATATGTCTACATTATCAAATATTGAAGATATACAAATTGTATCAAATTGGTTGATAATTACAAACTCGACAAACTTTCTTAACCTTCTTGGAATATTTTCAAAACCTTTCTCCATATAATAGTTCTATGACCAGTAAAGTCCAAGTCATAGATAAACCTAACAATAACCATTTTATATACTCGTATGTAGTTAGGGCTTGATTGAGCAACTCAAATGGTATATCTTCAAGGACTTACTTGCAATTTTTGCAAACTTATAAGCATGTAGTTTATCATTTGAGTTGAAAATTTAAGTGTAACTTGCAAGCATGGTAAATTTGTCAAGGTACATGGCTTGCTTTAAAAAAAAAGCTAAATTATGTCATTGGTTAAAAGTAAGAATGTGGACCCATACAAGCTACAAGATGCTGAAGTTCGTCGTTGGAGCGGAACGTAGCCGAAAAGCAACGTAGCTTGAAAAGTTAATGTGACAAATCAAAATACATCATCCATTGGAGTTGATCTAGGTAGTTAGAGTAGTAGTATTTTAGTTGGGTGACGAATACACAAGAGGAAATATTTTGTTAATCATTTATGAGTCGAGCCTAATAAGCTATATAGTCACGATATATATTAGAATTGTCTTATTGACTTATGTAATGGATGATGAGACAAAAAAAAACATTATACCTCGGAAATGGCAACAAATTTGTTCACCTATCTATGCGAAATAACACTTGACTTGTTTCAAACTTAAGACTGACTGTTTCAAGGGAAATCAACTGATTGGGATAAAACGACACATCAATATATGAAAAAATTTTAGATATTGAGTTTACTTTTACGTATATCAACAAGAATCAATTGTGGATCATACAACAATCTGAAAATTTACGATGTTATCTAAAATGAAAAACTTTCAACCAGCAATCTATTGTAAAACAAATATTCAACAATTTTTTTGTAAGTTTAGGTCTACGTGATCCCTTTAAGTCCACTTTAAGATCAATCGTTGGTTTCTTTCAAGAATAATATTATAATTTAATAATTTAATAATTAAAATAGGCCAAACAACACTACTTGAATAAATGAGACAATTTTCTTACTAATCTTTGAGAAATACGCTTTTCTTTCGATAATCTTATATAGTCTATTTTTAGTATAAAGAAAAGGATATAATTACTATTATAAACAACCATTTGTGATCAACTTAGATAAGACCGTAGAAGATTACCTTGTTACTATTGAATGATTACTACGTATTTCATAGCTTTAACAGCTTATTTATTCCTTCTTACTCAATAAGAACGTGCCAAATGTCAGAATAACACAAGACTTCTTTTCTTGCAAAACTTAAAGAAAAAAAAAGGTCTTTTTTTAATTAGTCTTGGTTCAGAGCCCATAGACTTAAATGACTTTCCAAATCATTATAAACAAATAGTATTCGTCAAATTAAATAGTGAGATTATAAGGAAAGATGGTGGAACCAATTATACATCTACAGAATATATATTAATCAAACTATTATAGTAATATTTGTTCTACAGTAAGGCTATAACCTATAGCATAACCCAACCAATCAATTTGGCTCAGTGTGAAAATTTTGCCATAATAAGAACTAAGAAAAGTTTACAAGTCCTCAACATTTCATCTAGAAGCATGATTTTCACAATATTTTATTGAGAAATTAAAATATTTAATTACTTCTCTAGTTCTCTTTAGTAGAAATACACACTATTTCACAAGTTGTAGTCACAAAGTATATTTTAAGCAAGAAAAAAATGCTTACATGCATGAATGGTAGCAAAAAAAAATATTCACATCAAATTATTCTAATGGAAGTTTGTAGTATATAAACTTTTCTAGGAATTTTCGTAGAAATTTACTCTATAGAATCTTTTTAAACCGTTTAGTTACTAGTTCGATATCATTTGACTACCAAAAAGTTACGGAGTAATATTTATCTAGTTGGGTAGAAAATTGAGATGACACCATCGAATAATAATATTGTATATCCAATATCAGATAAGACCACCCTCTCACATAGTATAACATATATACTTCCCAAGCGGTTATTATAGATTGCCTGGTAAGAAGTTGTTCCAACTTAATTAGAGTCATAAAGGTTTGAGATCAAACTTTGAAAATAAAGCCGTGTTAAAACTTACGAAAGAGAGACTGAAATAGACTAGAAGCATTACCCAATACAATTCTATCATTCTTCCTCAGAAAAAAAATACAATTCTACCATTAATCTGAAAATGAAGAAAAAGGATGCAATGGAAGCAGAATTAATTAAAATAAAATAAAAGCTTCATATATAATCCACAAATTAATTAATCCCAACCCTTTTTTTACAAATATCTCAAACTATGTATAATATGTAATGTATCATCCTAAGCTTACATGTTGTGTATAGTTAAGACAAAGTTTGGGTTTTTCCAATGGAAAGACTCTAAAACCTTATCCCATACAAATAACTAAAAGTAAAAAACAAAAAAAATATTCACTCAAATATTACTATTGTTACTAAACTGTTGTAAAAAATAAATATCTTCAACGTTATTCCATAAATTGTCCGAGTACCATTGTTGTTGAGTGTTTTGCTCCATGTTATTAAGACCTTGAAATTCCATCCCTTGGTTGTTAATATAATCATTAGGAGTTGTTAATGACTGATTAACTCCATAGTCGATGCGATCATCGTGTAAATAATCTTGATTAACGTTCTGATTAGCAACTTGAAGGGCATAATAATCTGTAAGGTCCGAGACTTGGGTGCCTAAGGAGCCAACAGAGGAATTTCCCGAGTTTTCGGGGGTAAAATCGTAATTTACTTGTGCATGGATGGTTGTACTAGAGGTGTTTGGATTGGTGGATTTGATAGGGTCGAAGTACCCAGCGGTGGTTGTCGAGGTGGTGGGACCGATACTAGAACCCGAGGCAGCTTGAATTCTCTCAACTAGCCTAGGCATCCATAGATAACGCATTGTGTCTTTGAATTGCTTGCTGTTCACGTCACATTTTAGTTGTTTAGCCTGCTTTTGCACACGAGTTCTCCAATAATTCTTTATCTCGTTATCTGTTCTTCCCGGTAAATATTGTGCTATTTTGGACCACCTGAAATATAATCATGCATGTTTATTGGTTACCACAATGTTATAAAGTATAAAGAAGAGGTAATTTGCGTATAACTCTTAGAATAATAAAAATGCATGTCTACGTCAAATTAAGCTAGAAAATTGTATTTTCGCTATGTGCATCTTTGCTTCATGAAGAAAAGTCTTTGTTTTTTATATATGATATTGTATTAAAATACTCTACTTTCTACTCGCATCAATATGTTTTAGTCATTTATACACCAACGTGTATATGTTGGCTAATTAATTCAGTTGATAATATAGCTAGATATTCTTAACAATCCATCAAAAATTCTCTTCATATGTATAAGGGCCCCTTCGATTGAATTTTTTTACTATGGATATGTAAATGTCAGCTAACTTAGTTAATAAGCATGTTTGATAAACCTAATAATTGTTCGAAAATTGTCTTTATTGCCAATATATAGGTCCCTTTGATTTTTTTTTTAATTCAAATGATCGCAATATATCGCTAATGAGAATCGGATAAGAGCTAACTCCTATTCTCGGTCCCTTTGATTAATATATGAAATAATATATAGTGGTTGTACGGAAAAAAAGATGATTACCGATTACCCCATCGTGAATGGAGTTCAAGGATCATGAGTTGTTCTTCCAATGTGATGTTTCCACGTCGAACATCAGGACGTAAATAATTCAACCATCTTAATCTACAACTCTTTCCTGTTCTCTTTAGGCCTAAGATAATCGATTAAAGAAGATAAATAAGTAAGCTTTGGAAAGTAAGACATGGATTAAATAATAGATAAATAGCAAAAGAGAATTTAATATTTAGATTATAAAGCTAGTGCATAATAACATAAGCATAATCAAGAACACTACTAATAATTAAGAGCAATATCGATCGATGTGTGCTTCATCAATAAGCCACACGCATGCATTAAAAAGATGAGTTTGCATAAGATATATCTATTTTTTTAATAGCATTTGGGTGTGGTATAGAATTGTGCACCAAGCTAAAGGTATCATTTAAATTGACGTACACTAACTTGATCTTATTCTTTATTCTCTTTATTCTCTTAGGAGTTTATGAACATACACCTTTGAAAATTATGCATCTATCTAGATGTATCTTTGGACTAAGGTAGTGGGTGAGTCAGGATTTGAAGTTAGCATGACGTGAAAAAATAAAATTTAGCGGGATCAATAGATAGAGTAATTCTTGTGTCCTACGGGAGAATGGTTCTTTTTATACTTAAACTGTTATAATATTTTGTTTTATTCCTCCTTTTTAGGTGTAAGGCTGAGAACAGGCTAATTTTTGCAATAGGTAATTAATAGTATAAACAAAATTGTATTTTGATCTCTTATAATTAACGGGTGCAATTGCAGAAGGGTAGTAATCTCTTTCGAGATTACCAACAAAGAGAACGATGATGAAATACTGTTGTCGATGGTAGACATCACGTTCAACTGTTGAAGCAGAAATATATCAAAAGAAGGTTGATTATAGTTAGCTAAGGTAAAAGGAGTAATTAGGTAAACATAAATGGCATGGCCTAACTCACAAGTTTAGGTACTTGCACAAAAATAGAAGTGAAAGAAAACATCATTTTTCTTCCCTATGCTTGTTACATACCCTAATAATAAATCAATTAACCAACTATGAAACCTTAAAAAAAAACTACCCATGTACTATTATAAGATGGTCTTATAGAAACTGAAACAAACTCGATCCCATATAATTACCTGCGCAACGCGCTAGGGAGTTCCAACGACCTTCACCATGAATGGCAATGTAATTGATGAGGGTTAGGTCTTCCTCGACGGTCCATGGACCTCTCCTAAGGTCCATTTCATCGTCTTCATTATTACTTTGAGTTAACTCTGAGCTATTACCCGAAGAAGTAGATAATGATGATCTCTTGTTTTTAACATCCATTTTTTTATATGAATTTTAATTATGTTTATGACAAAAAAGAAGAGGGAGAAAGAGGATAATAAGAAAGAAACACAAATGAAGTTAAAGAAAGTGGTGAGGTTTATATAGGAAGAAGGAAAAAACATCTAAGGAAGGAATAGTTTGAGGAAGTTGAAAAAATGTTACAAAGTTAAGCATGTGAGAGAAACTTGCCGCAATACGTACTTAGTTAATTAGGTTAAATTGTGATTAATTGAAAAAAGATGGGACACTTCTTCAAGTTGGGGTAGTAAACTAAGTAG
Organism: Heliosperma pusillum; assembly: GCA_022085475.1. Classification (NCBI taxonomy): domain Eukaryota; kingdom Viridiplantae; phylum Streptophyta; class Magnoliopsida; order Caryophyllales; family Caryophyllaceae; genus Heliosperma; species Heliosperma pusillum. The sequence goes on from JAIUZE010046712.1 coordinate 25,166, forward strand.
GAGTGGAGTTTTAATTATTGTTAATTGTAGGTTTAGGGTAGTAGTCTCTTTGAATTAGACTCTTCTGAGTTTTGAAGCATGTAAGCAATTACATATGTTGGTATGAATGAGTTTAGAGTGCCATACCGTTTTGTGCCTTTTCTTTAGGAGGATTATATAATTAAGGATTATCAATATAGTTAGGATCGAGATCTTACCTTGTATTTATCAATGTAATGGATAAGATCGAATCGCCGATAGAATCAGATCGTAGTATTGTACGATCCGTTAAAGTTACTAAATATAGTTTTTTATTTGGTAAATATATATTACTCGAGATGAGAACACTTATTTATCAATGTTTATCTATAAAATATTGATAATTAGTTGTTTTAGTATCATTGAATGAACATATACCCGGTTCACAACTTACAAGAAATTTGGGTTTTATAATGACGTTTTACCTATACAACGGATCGTAAGATCGTATTATGATCCTATTTCTATAAACTTTCAACTGAATAGGTTCGTACGATTGTACAACTATGATAGAATCGTAAGAAACATAATCAGTCAAGCGATTTTGGATTATGAAATCGTAAAATCGAATTGAAATTCTGATAACAATGATTATTGTAAAAGATCAGTGTTGGTTATACTACGTGTCAATAAATTAGATAAATATCTCATTTTAATAATAATGAATAATGAGGAATAAACTAATCATAGGACTTCTTTAACAAATCTTATTCTATAAATTTTAAATTTCATAAAGTTATTGCACCTAAAACTTGAGAACCCCTACGAGGTTGTGAATATGTCAAATTAAAGTGTGCAAGTGTTTAATGAAAGGATATTAAAAAAATTGCAAGTGGCTATAAATCTTTTTGGTGTAAAAGAAAGTTATTAGGGCGATTTTAATGCTGAGAAAATTCGAACTCGGGTCATAAACATTCACCTCTCATATATATACTGTTATCATATAAGTTAGATGACATCTACTATGCATCTATGAATAATGTGAGATTATGCACAAATAGTATTATACCTCCAGCTGTATAATAATATTGTACAACCAATGTATATCTAATCGAGCTTATGTGTATTGTTAAGAAACCCAATAGTCCCACTATGAGTTTGTCTGACATCGATAAATAAAAGAGGGGAGAGTTTACCACTTTATAAGGCAATGAGTTACTCACTCTATTGCCAATTGGTTTTAGAGTGGAACATCCTTGAGTTTATAAAGCGGACTCTCTCTCCTCAGTGCGGGTGCGACTCAGGCCCGATAACGAGTTTAACATGTATCTTTTTTGAGCTTGCTTAAAGTTTATTTTTTTGAAAACACTTATAAACTTTACAGTAAAGCTTATAAACTTTACAACCAAACTCGAAAGCTTTATTATACCGCTCATAAACTACAACGCTAGTTGTATTATAACTGTTTGTATAGTGTATGAAGTGGAGATTACGTTATCGGTCTTATGAATATATTAAAATTAAACTTAAATGAAGGTCTAATTTGGCTCGTGGTGGATATTATTTTCCTGTTGAAAAGGAGAATTGGTCTTCTTGTAATCCGAGTTGTGACTTGTGACCATAGATAGTCTTCAAGAAGTAAACTTCAAAGCTAAAATGGAATTGTGGTGGAAATTAGTAGTTGTGCGTGCGATGATGATAATTATTGCCAACTTGCATGGCTCTTTCCTACGACTCATCCTGCTTATTTGCAAGTAATTGTGCTTGGTTTTTGAATGAAGACATATGCTACCTTTTTGAATTTTGATTTTTATTAAAGGTTACCTTGTTTCAATAGATACTCTATAATTGTTTGGTTCGTCTTTGTACGTACATATCTTTTGAGATATATAGATGTTTGTTCATCTACCAAATGAGTACACCTTTGATATAAATTCTCTATAACTTTTTTTTTTTTTGACAGACAATTCTCTATAACTTTAGTGATATAAATAGTACGAGTATTTTTTTCCTCAGAATACTTACTGTTACGGAGTATATGAAGAGTAAAATCATATTGATTTCAAATGAAAAAAACATGTTGAAAAAGGAGGGAGTATCAGACACGTTTGGTAAATACTCCGTAATGAGTTAATATTGATAACTTAGATGGTAAAAGCAAATTATAATTAGCTGATTTTACAAAAATATATAATTAGCAGAGTTTGCTACTAGGGTTTGGTATTCAATCGTTTCAGATTAACCTTTTGTTTATATTTTGTAAAATTAAATGACTAATATGAAGTATGAACATGCATCAATTATTTATGAGATATGTTCGCGGGATAAAAATGACAATTTACATATTTTTCTAATCTAAGTAGTCAAGTATGCTTGGGAAAGGGGGACACAATATTGTAAAATAGTAAATTGTACTTTAATTTACTATTTCGCTATGATGTTTACTACGCACACACCTCAATCGGGAAATTAAAGATATAATGCATCTTAGAAATTACTAATGCCACTATATTTGTGAGACGGTGAAGAGTAACATTTCCTTAGACTTAACTTTCATTGTTGTGACATTAATAAAAAGTATATTGGTATTATGAGTTTCCCAAATACGCGTGGTCAAACACACTAGAACGAAGCTCTCAAGTCTCAATATATAAAATTTTTATTGATTCGGCGTTTACCAAACAATTCCTTAATAAATATACATATGGCAACCGGGTTCAATCATTTCGATTTTAATCGGGTGACCCTAGTTTCGATTTATTTTAACCCGCCGGTCCTTTCAGTTTGCCACTTTAATTGGTTCGTCCTTTTTGAGTCAGCTACGATTTGGGTCCCAATATTAGTTCAATTGAGTTTTAGGTTATAATTTGCTTGAGTTTAGGGTAAAAAAATAGCTGAAAAGTACCTAGTACTTTTCAGTTTGAATTTAAAAATCAAAATACCACTAATAAATATAAATATAAAAGAAAAGAAAATACCTAAAATATGAATGTTTATAATGAGAAAATGAAATTTTTTAACTCAGGTCAATATCGATTAAGTTTTCACCAATTGATCAAACATATATAGGTTTGGTTATTATTTGGTTGTTATTGAACTGGATTTGGTTTCAGTTCGATTTAGATTAAGTTGGATTTTGAATACTATTCAAATTACTCATATCGGATTTTCGATCGGTTATTAATTCGGATGTTTTCAATCGGTTTTTCAGGTTTAAGTTTATTTTGCCAAGTCTAAATCGATGGTTGAAAAACATCCAAATATCTAATGTGTGTAATAGAAACGTGCGAGTCTAGTATTCATGATCTGTTTGTGATTCTCCAAATCTGCCAGAAGATTGTTTGAGATTTGTAGAGCTAGCTAGATGATCAATAAAAAGCACTGATAGTAACATCTATGCAACACCTATGTAACTATGTAAAGTATGCAAATTTACATTAACACCTGTATTGTATAATAGTTTTTCTCAACCTATGCATATATATTATTATCATTACAAGTAAGCCATCCACATGTGAAAAATGAACTTTCAAATTATAAATGAGCTTTCAAATTATATACGGAGTAGATTAGGAGATACAAACGGTGAAACGGAGTAGATTGTAATGGATTTATATATACTTCTTTTTATGTTGAGTTCATTTTTTTTAAAACTATCTTTACAAAAAAAGGAATATGATAAATACAGCTTAAAAGGGCTATTTTTAAGAAGTTTTTTTTTGATGAATAAAGGGAGGCCGAAGCCGAATTACATAGCTATAGATCGAGCTACACTGTAGCCTTGTGCATCATGGATCATTAAAAGTTGAACCCCGTGTGGAGGAGCACGAAGCTCATGGGCACCGAGAGGAAAACCAAGTGCCAGATTTGACAACTTATCAGCACAAACATTTGCTTCCCTATACACATGACGTAGAACATACTCTTCACCCTCAGCTAGTAATCGCTTGCAATCGTTGATAAGAGCCCCATAAGTACGGTTGTCTTCTGTATCACCATTAACAAGGTTTACCACTATCTTTGAATCTGACTCCACCATGAGTTGTCTTACTCCGAGATTTCTTGCCAATTTAAGGCCAACCCATAATCCGCGAAGCTCGGCCAAAGTCACTGTAGCATAACCAAGGTTTAAAACAAAGCGAAAAACCCAATCTCCATTGTTGTTTCGGCATAAACCACCAGCGCCAGCTAAACCAGGATTTCCCTTTGAGCATCCGTCAACGTTCAGTTTCAATGTATCGAGTAAAGGGGGTTCCCATCTTACCATTATTTGCCCCATAGGTCGGTTCATGCCATGCTGGTCATACTCAAACCAAGCTTTAGCCATTTCACCAGCTTGTGATAAAATAAAAGCTCGCGCATTATGAGGTCGATCATTTCGTTGGAAAATGCTATTACAGCGCCATTTCCACAACCACCAACAAGTAATTGCAAAAACAGTATTCCAAGCTACGCCTTGAAATTTGGTGTTGACCTGCGAAAGATTTTGCTTCAGCCATATGTAGAAATTACTAACATAGAATTTACTATTATCACTTCCAACCAAGAGTTGATCCCATATGCTAGTAGCCCTAAAACACTCGAGTAAAACATGGCGGACATCTTCATTTGGGCACGAACAAAATTGACATCCCGCATCAGATGTCATTCCCCTTTTCATTCGTTGCTCATTAGTCGCTAACTTGCCAAGAACTGCACGCCATAGAAAAAGACGAATGCGCTGCGAAGTTTTCAGTTTCCATATAACATCCCAAGGGAAGTTCGGGCCACTGGAATCATAATGGGAGAGAAGGTTGTAAGCCGATGCAGCCGAAAAGGACCCTGAGGGGGTCCCACACCATATCAACTTGTCCTCTTCATCACTATCCACAAGCACTGGTATACCTGCAATTTTTAAAATCAAAGCATAAGGCAACTTATTATCAAAAAGAGACCAGTTCCACGTACCATTAGGTAACAACATGTCGGTGATTCTCAAATGAATCTCCATATCCGATACCACCGAAGTTGCCAATTTAACTAGGGGAGTTGCATCCACCCAACAATCAGTCCAAAAACGCACACGCTTGCCATTACCAACGGCCCATCGAGTACCCTTTTCAAGAACATCCAGCCCACGATAAATGCTTCTGCCTACACAAGATGTACTAGGTTTCCGAAATCCTTCCAGCGGGTCATTGCTCTTAAAGTACTTGTTCTTAACAACTTTGACCCATAAAGCATCATCACCATTAACAAGTCTCCAACTCAACTTTGCAAGCAAAGCGTCATTAGCAACTTTAGTACGACGAAGACCGAGACCTCCTTCTGCACAAGGTTTACACATTTGATCCCAAGAAACCCAATACGTTTTCTTCTCCAAGTTAGGTCCTCCCCAAATAAATTTTCTTACAAGCTTATCAATGTCATTGCACAAAGTTACGGGAAGTTTTATTGACTGGGACAAGTAGGTAGGAATGGCTGTCAACACGGATTTGGCCAATGTTACCCTTCCAGCAAAGGACAAACAATTAGCTTTCCATGAGTTTAGCTTCCTATGCATTTTCTCCAAAAGCCAACGATGAGTAGAAAGGGTAGCCCTCGTATGCACAATAGGAACCCCGAGATATCGACCCATATCGTCAGCTATTGGTATACCACATTCCCTGCTGATCGAAGAGCAAACAATAGGACAAGTATTAGGAGAAAAATAAATAGAAGATTTTTCCCAATTAATTACTTGGCCGGATTCCTCGCCAAAACTTTGAAGCAGATGCATTATCATCCTTATTTGGCTAACAGAAGCTTCAGCAAAAAACATGAGATCATCCGCAAAGAAAATATGAGAAATTTTCGTCCCTTGTCTGCTTGTCTTAACTGGTTTCCACTGCCCATCTGACACACTAAAAACAAGTTGAGATAGGCGTTCGATACACAAATTAAAAATATAAGGGCTTAAAGAATCTCCCTGTCTTAACCCGCGAGACGGATAGAAAATATCCGAAATATTATAATTCCAGAGAATTTGGAAAGAAGCCGAAGAGATAATGTCCATGATAAGAGATATCCAACTCTCGGGTAGCTGGATGGATTCCAAGGTATCACGAATAAAGCTCCACTTTAAGCGATCATAAGCCTTTGAAAGATCAACTTTAATAGCCATGTAGCCTCCTTGTCCCTGTTTAAGCTTAAAAGAATGCATCACTTCTTGCACGAGAAGTATATTATCAGTAGTACCTCGTCCTGGGAGAAAACTAGATTGAGCCGGCGAAATAAGAGTAGTCATAAGAGGTCGAAGTCTGTTAACTAGAACCTTGGTGATAACTTTAAGAGACACATTGAGCAAGCTAATAGGTCGGAAGTCAACAATCCTTTCTGGGTTAGGAACTTCAGGGATCAAACGGATACAAGTATGATTTATATCCGCCAGGAGATGCCCTGAAACAAAAGCAGTCCTGACTAGATCACAAACTGAATCACCTACAATTTGCCAACTCTTCTGAAAGAAGATAGGAGAAAAACCATCCGGTCCAGGAGATTTGAAAGGACCCATTTGGAAGATTGCCGTCTTTATCTCATCATTTGTTAAGTGAGCTGTAAGAGAGCCTAAGATAGTTGGGCATATAAGCGGAAACCTTGCAGGGGAAAAGCTAACTCCCGAGTAGCTGTTATCATCGGTAAACAGAGCAAGAAAGTGATCCTTTGCCAAAGTCATGCAGATCCGTGAAAGAACGCTAATGCCTCGTCAAAATACCCTTGAAATACCACGTCAGAATAACCGCCAAATTGTTCCGAAAGACAACCAATCTGCAACAAGGCGAATTCGATCTTCCAGTAGTGCCAAATCATTACCCAAAGCCACTTTGGGTGATTTCATGAGAAGCAAAGGACAATCTTCCAACAAAGACATATTACAAAGGAACCATCATACTGGAGATAACTCACAATCAGTGGAGTTTACTCATCCCGACGGGGAAAGTGAGCATGCTGGAGATGGCTCTCGTCAATGACCCGCACTCCTTTGTGCATTAAGCATGCGTCTTCTTGTTTATGTTAACCAGCTAAGTGCTTCTATCTAGCTTTGGTGTAGCATTTGATTTTTTTGTTGCTTTCTTTTTGTGTCTTATTTTTATTTATTTTTTCTTATGAAGAGCCTTTTAGTTTGGAATGTTAGAGGGGCAGCTAATGATGATTGTCACCTTCATCTTAAAGATTTAGTTGCTTTGCATAAACCTAGTATTGTTGCTTTGCTTGAACCTAAGGTTAGTGGTGATAGAGCTCACAATATTATTCAGTCCCGCGGGTTTTCTAGGTCCATTAGGGTTGAAGCAGAAGGTTTTTCGGGAGGTATTTGGCTTCTCTGGAAGGAGGAAGAGGTAAAAATTACTTTTCTTTCGGGGGGGAAACAAGTTATAAATATTCTTGTGCACGAGGAGTCTGATTGGCTTTTATCTGTTATTTATGCTAGTCCCCGTCCTGCTATTCGTGAGCTTCTTTGGGAGGCTTTTGCTGATGTGGCTCGTAATCATGACTACCCTTGGCTTGTTGTAGGTGATTTTAATCAAATTGCTTCTTTGGATGATAAAATGGGGGGAGTCACCGTTTTACCAGGGATATGGAATCCTTTACATCTTGGATGGACTGTTGTGGCTTAGTTGATATTGGGTTTTCTGGTCCACGTTTTACCTGGTCAGACTCTTGGGACACGGGTAGACGTCGTATGAAACGTTTAGATAGGGCTCACGCTAATACTACTTGGCGCTTACTTTTTCCTGATGCTTATCTTGTCAATTTGCCCAGAAGGTCTTCTGATCATACACCTTTGTTATTGAACTATTTTTAAGAAGTTAAAAGAGAAAATATTCACTTAAGTTTTGTGCAATTTTGATATATTTCCTATATTAATATCATATATAGAAGCTTTTAACTCCTTAAATACAACACTAAGGACTGTATTTAATATTACCCTAAAAAAAAATTGTATTCATGACTTTTTAATATGTGTCCTTACTCTTTAGGGCACACGTTAGAAATTTGTTAAACTAAATACGGAGTACATTGTATACAACTAAATTTATAGTATCCTTCGGTCAATCAGATCTCAACAAAGCCAACCGTTTTGTAGCAAAAAAAAGTTAGGTGGATATAACGAAACTACCCGCAGCTACTATCTTATATGCGGCTTTGTAAAGACACGAGTGTACCTTATACTCCCTCATATTCATAATAACATTCTCTCTTTTCTTTTTCATCTATTCACAATACATTTCCTATTTCTTTATTTAGTAAACTTTTATACTTATTTTAATCACCTCAACTCACAATAATACCCCACAATACTCATACTTTATCTTATTTTAATCAGTTCACCCCACAATAATACCGCATAATACATTCTCTCTCCAATCTCCTCACTCCACCCCAATACTTTACCTTATTTAATTAACTTTCCTTAATTTTTGTTCTATCTTTCAATGGGAAACATTATCTTGAATATGATGGAGTAACTTATAAGGGTTTGAACGAGGACGTTTAAAAATATTTTACCATCCTTAGCAAGTTAGCAGTGGACCACTCTACTCTAGTTAGTTATTACTATGAATTTATATCGGTTGTGGATTATGGTTGGGTCATGCTTCTTGCTTTTGGGGGCCCAACATTCAATCACAACTCACAAGCCTACTTCATTGAGATGGTCAATGGCTGAACGAGTAAATTTGACATATCATTCTCTGCATAATTTTCTCATTTAATTTAGTAAGCTCCATTGTAACGGATATATTCATCATAAATTTTTAATGGGTTTTGAGTTTTGAGAAGATATGTCTAATGTTTGACTTTGTTATAATCTTTTCTTTTTCCACACTGGACACAAATATAACAGTTGTTCTCATTGAATATGGGGTATATGCGTCTTCAATGAAAACAAATTGGATTCCCTCCCACAAAAAGACAAGTTAGATTGTAAGTGGGGAGCTAAATGTATCCCCATTTACCCTTCCACTTACCTCCATGTAAGAAGGGATCTAACTCATCTTCATTAAGGGCGGATTATACCCCCATCTTCAACGAGTATTTGTGGAAACATAAATTACTTGGTATCTATTGGCACATGTGATGCACTGATGCCCCTACTATAATACTAATCCATTCCTTTCCCTTTAAAATGTGCATCCCAGTCAATAAAAAAGATGTTGCTCCCCTATTATAAGACTGATTTGATAGTTAATTATGGAAATTATGCTCTTTTTGTGGCACTAATCGCAATACGTGTACACTATGATCTAGCATTCTATATTAAGCCCACCGTACAATGAATATAGGTGCTAATCTATGTGTCTACCTGAGACAATTGATTGGAAGCCTAAAAAGTGATTGTAGAAAAAATAACGACTTTCCAAACTAATTATATTGCCCCATTCTTTCGCATCTACACGCTTTGTCCTGGCATCCATACTTGAATTTCACAAATTTATGCACCCTCTTATTTCACAAATTCTCATTTCAGACGGGTCAAACCCCCTTACAAAAAAGTAAGTGAATAGATCCTTAATTTATGTAAGAGAGTTTGACCCGTCTAAAACTTTTATATCCTTAATTCTTGTAAAAAAAGAAAAAGGGAGTAAGTGAATAGATCAGAAGGGAATACTTTATATTGGATGAGTATTATGTTGACTTGTACGGACTACGGAGTATCTATAAACCACCGTCTCTCTAGTAAAATGACATTTTCAATCTTTCTTTAATCAAGTGGTAGAATTTTTACTTCATCGCTATTTTTTAAATCATTTTCAAAATTAAAATGATAACAATATATTCGGGAGATGGAAATAACGAAGAATTTTCCCACAATGTCAATGATTTCTTGATTAAAGAGCATCTACTATGTGACTAGGATGGAATCTAACTATAGAAGTATAGAACATTCAAGTGAATACTCTATAAACTAAACCTGAAAATGACTCTTGATGACTTTTGAATAGTAATAAGTTTGAACTCTATGATCTAATCATTCAGTATTTTGACACAATAACTACTTACAGTTTAAGACACTATGTGTAGAAATTTATCTTCCTCGCTTAACCTCAACAATATAGAATATCGTTACAAATTTAATGCGTTAATGTTCAATCAGAAAATAAGGCATGTAGTATGACATTATATACCTTACATTTAGTATATGTAAATACTAACGTAGGTAGTGAGTTTAGGGTGATAACGAGCCGAGTCGAGCATAATCTTGACTAGTTGACCTTGCTCGGTTTGAATATTAGGCAAATGAACGAGAATATGTGATATGGAGATAGTAAAATATAATCATGATATAATATTTTTTAAAGAACAAGATACTCCCTCCTAGTCACTCATTTCTTTCCCTTTGCCTTTTACACAAAAATTAAGGAAATGAATTTGGACCACACAAAACACAGTACCCTACATACAAATGAATTTAGACCACACAAAACACACAACCCCACATCCAAAAAGGGAAAGAGGGAAGAATACAAGACTTACCCAATAAGGAAAGAGGGAGGAAATGACCGACTAGGAGGGAGTATTATTTAATCACATAATTTCGAGTCACTCATGAGCTTTCTGGCCAAGCCAACTCTAACTTGGGTTGACTTGTTAAGTTATCGAGACAAGCCCGAACTTAAGCTGAACTTTGACCGAGCCAAAGCTTGAGCGTCTCGCGATCTGTCTTCGCTCATTATCACCCTTAGCAGTGACGATTAATCCTAGGAATTACTAGTTTAAGGGACTAAATTTATGTTTTACAAAATTTTATACTTGAAAAATCTTTAAGGCGATATAATCTTCGTATACCATATTCCTAATGTATTCTCTAATACACTCTCTCAGTCAAAACGGTAGGTCACGAACGCTTTTACTGGACCAAATATAGTTGATGATGCCGTGGTAGATGAGCCGAGTTAGTGTCATCGACACTTGAACCGGATGTAGGGCCTTGCGCTTGTCTTGATCGTGCCATTAGAGGAGCCACACGTATGTAATTTGTAATACTAAGAAAACTAATTGCGCAAAATAGTCGAAACAACTCGTGAGACACAAACTAAAGGTGCACAAGGGCCGTGGCAGCTCGTCGCCGGAAACAATGAAAAAATCAAAAGAGAAAATGAATAAATGAATATAGGCAAATTACATAAAAATAATCCAACGTTTAGACAATCTTCCAAAAGTAATCCCACTTCGGCTCTTTTACAAAATTAATCCCAAGTTTTGGTTTGGGTTACAAATTTGGTCTCATCTATCCCAATCCTAATTTCAGTTATTAGGTTTGACAATTTTTAGAGCAAAAATTAAAATTCTTCAACTTATTCTTTATCGAGAAAAAAATGTCGGATGGGAGGAGGATGGTGTAGTGATGGATTGGTGAATATTGAGACAATTATAACAAACACAAAATTTCTGGGTAAACATAAGAACATTAATGAAATGAATAAAATACCTTGAAAGTTGTCTTCTTTTAGCAAAAATGTAATATGATTGATACAATTAGGGGAAAAGAGGCTAGTGATAGGAATTGGTGATGATGTAGTTCAATAGAATGAGTGTATAATAAATTAACGTGGAGCCGAGATTTTTTTTTTTTTTTTTAAATTATAGAATAAGTTGGTATGGAATTAGCTTTGTAAAGTAATAACCTAGTAAATATAGTTAGGTTCGTAAAAAGTCGGACTATTATTGTAACCCAAACTAAAACGTGGGATTATTTTTTTATAAGAAATAAGGTGGAATCATTTTCGGAAGATTGTTCAAACGTTGAATTATTTTTGTGTAATTTGCCATGAATATATTGTAGGCTTATTCTTTTATTAATTATTATTGTTACTCCCCGAGAGGAAACTAACAAGTGGAAAGAAAACCGAATCAAAGTAAGGTGTAACGGTGGGGGTACAATGAAGCTAACAATGAGTTGATCTCTCTTCAATCTCCATACGTGTTATTTTTAGTATGTACCAATAAGATGAGGTTTTGTACCCAGTTTACAGCTAAATGTAATTATGTTTGAAAAATAATTTATCATTAGCTAATAGCTATAACAATACCTGAATTATAGTGATTACATTTGACAATAAAAATAGGTACAAAACTCAATCTTAAGATTCACCCCAAAAAAGTTTGTCTGAAATAAGAATAGAGAAAATAGAAATGTATGTATGGTTTGATAATTTGTGTGCAAGGAGAGGTCGGCTTAAGATTCTTCTGTTTTCTTTACGACAAATGTATAGAAAAGGACTTATTTAGAGATTTAAAAGAGTTCATAGACTTGACCACTAACAAAACACTTAAGAAATTAACAGAACTTGAAAAAATGATTTGAAAGACTACTAGATGAGAGTGACAATACCCTCGTAGCACTTATTTATAATATGATAGCATTATGACTCCAATTAAAATTAGGACAATACCATAATAGTAAACGGTGACACAAATTCTCATTTAAGACGGGTGTATCCGTCTTAAGCTTAAGACGGATACCATATTCTCTCACAAAATACCCATCAAGGGTGAGTGGAGAAGCACATGGGGGTGCCCACCTTGTCCCCTCTACCCATTTCCTCTCTAAAAGTAAAATTAGAGGCACATGCCCTTTTTGATACTCAATAAATTAATATTAACACAAATAGATTGGTCAAATAGATTATAGATGACATATTCGATTGACGTATTTGAGTAGTATTTTTCAATGAGTTGATTTAGTAAAAGTGTTTGGTATTAAGCAGATTTAGGTTAACTGATTGTTATATTTATGTGTAAATGGTCGTCAGATTCATTTTTTACAATCTATTAATATTGTAAAATAGTGGATTAAAGTTCAATCTACGGTTCAATATGCCATTTCAAACACTTAAATTAGTACGTAGAATGATGAGTCTCATATGTTAAAAGCCTTGACTATGATGAAAATTTCATATATACCGTTTATCAAAATGGGAATAATATTTAGACTTGTATATATACGTGTGAGAAGATTCATCTGACACGAAGGTAATAATGATCCTTTTACCTGTTTACCTAAACGTAAAAATTCAATATGAACCTTTTTTTTCTAATATATAACAAAATCCAACTTCAAGATGTTTTTGCATTCAATTTATTTAACTTAAAAAATATAATAATTCTAAAAAGTTTAACCAGATTTTCTACATATAAATGTACGGAATATTTCACAAAAAAATGGAATGGAATACCTTGAAGGAAGTTAGTGTTGAAGGGTTTTGGTGTAATGAGTTGAAAATGAAATGATCAAATTAAGAAAAATACTAACAAAAGAAATAAGGGGGTGTTTGGTTGGAGATTTTGTAATGGATAATTAGAATGGATTCAATCTATTCTAGTGTTTGGTTGGAGGCTTTTAGAATGAAGTTTGATAGATATCCCATGAATTCTAACTCCATTCCAACCCCTTGGATTTCCATACTCATATGTACACCCAAGTTTTTAACTTCATTCCACCTTATTATTATATACATTGTACCAAATACTATGAGCAAGTATGAAGTTCTAACTTCATACATTTATGATATTATAATCCATTTCAATACTTTGAACCAAACGCCCCTAAAAAATTTTCATACCCAACAATTGGCTAAGTGTCTTATGATGATTTTTATGCTTGTTCTAAATTTAAAAGTGGACATGCCTCTCAAGTTAGAATACCTACCTTGTGATTCTTTGCCTCTTCTTCACTCCTTCTGTCTTTTATCCCCATGAGGCCGTGAATGATAAGAACTCTCATATCTTAAATAATTGATTAGAGTTCAAACTTTTTCTAATGAAATGAAAAACCAAAATTCCTTTACTACCCTGTATAAAAGTTCTCCAATTGTCCGTAGGTGAGACTCCTAATCAACACCAACAAAAAAATTTGTCTATGCCCCTTGATCTATTATCTAACATAAAAGCCATTTTGTAGATAATGCCAAGTGCAAAATGTGTGAAATAACGTAAACGAAGTATAATAACTTAATTTTAGAATTGACTAAGATCGCGCCTTGTTACTAACATTGGCTATCTATGATGTACTTTTCCATTCAATTTCAATCCCCTATTTTATTTTTTTGACATTATTCATAGATAGAATAGAGAGAATTACAATAATTGTTTTGCAAATAAGAAAATATATAGACATGTGAAATATTATTTGATTTGTCTTCATAAGTAAAACAAGTTATACCGAACTTTTATATTTTTTTATAATGTGTGATTAAAATTATTAAATTTATACCAAGTACATTAACATATGTAAACAAAGAAATATAATATTTGTCAAAAGTAGAGTACTGGATTTCTATGATTTAATAGTTGGACTAAAGTTTCTAATTTTCTAATGGGCAGCCGGCATATATATATATATATACGTCTAAATACACTATTTTATCTCGTTAGTGTATATACATCAATCGAATCTTAATCGTGTTTGACTAGAGTTTCTTGCCGTCTTTTCAAATATCCTTTTCTCTAACACCAACTCTAAAATGTTAGATTGCCACTTGAGAAACTCATTATATGGCCTATACATGTGTTGACGTTAACTCGTTGAGAGCACAGAGTTGGTGTATCTAACTTGGTCAAAGGAATTTAACCATGACTATTTAATTCTGAAATAAGAAAACGGGTCGCCCCACCTGAAACAAGACCAACTCAAAATCTAACTATGTCGAGCTTGATTGTGTGAAACCATTAATTTATTCAACACAAATTCTTATTTAAGACGGAGGTATCCGTCTTAAGCTTAAGACGGATATCATATTCTCTCACAAAATACCCATCAAGGGTGAGTGGAGAGCACATGGGGGAGCTCACCTTGTCCCCTCTACCCATTTCCTCTCACAAAATACCCGTTGCAAGATCCGACCCGTCTTAAGCAAAGCCTACTGTTTATTCAATTCTAGGTTATATTGGATAGGTTTTAAAACAAATGTTCAATGATGTTAATATTTTAGATTTGTAATGTTTTAGAAAACTAATTAATGTCGTAGCCAAGGAGTGAGTGATTCTAGTCAAAGTCTGAAATCTCATGACCAAATATTATCGCTTCCATTGCAAGAGTAAAAATTGTCACTTATTTTCTCATTTCGTGCTAGAATCTAAACTAAAGGGTCATTTAATGGCTAGTTTTTCAATCATTTATTTATCATTAAACGTTAGTAGTTGCTCGACGTTCTTTGGTGCGAGCAAGTATACATCACGGCATCTCTCCGACTCTCCTCGTGTGGCCTTTCTCGCGCTCACGCTACCTAGAGGTGTACAACACAACGGGTTAGCCTGGCCTATCGCGGCTTTGGTAACTAAGTTATTTACGTGTTTATCGTGTCTCAAAACCTCCGATTATCCACCCTTTATTTGCATATTACGTGAAGATCCATGTTCAAATAGCTTGAAATGCGCAAAACCCGACTTTTGGGCATATTGTTCAGTGTTTTCGTGTTTGGTTCCTTGTAGATGTGATACGAGCCCAAAAAGCACACACTGTGACATAGGGGAGGTCCAAAGACCGACCCACCGACCCATAACCCGAAAAAGAAGGAATTAAACCACGCTAAACAAGGCATAATAAACTGGTTGTACACAGTTCGTTTGACCATGTGATGTGAAGTCAACAAAGAAGAGACCTTCCAGGTTTGACTGCAGAACGACTTTGACTGTGCAAAAACAATCCAGCGCAGAAGGAACTGTGCGACTTTGACCGTGCAAATTAAAACTCCAGCTTTGCACACGGTTCACTTGAGTTTTATACGATCTCATTTTGCACACTTGTAGACCCTTGTATAAATAATAGAACCCTGAAATATCTTCTCTCTACCTTCACTTTTACATTTTAAAAAGAAAAAAAAATCAATATTTCCTTAGTAATTTGGATCCAACTACCATTTATTTTTCCATCTAATTCAATTTGGGTGTCCTCGGCCATATCTAAGACAACAAAGTCAACTGGTATGAAAACCTTCCCTACTCTAACCGGTACGTCTTCTAAAATCCCCAAAGGGTGTTTAATAGAACGGTCGGCCATTTGTAAGGTCATGGTTGTAACAGTAAGTTGACCCATATTAAGCTTTTTGCATATAGAAAATGGCATCACACTAACACTAGCCCCTAGATCACAAAGGGCTTTATCTATAGCTAAACAACCTATATTACAAGGAATAGAAAAACTCCCTGGATCCTTTAGCTTAGGTGGTGATCGGGATTGTAACACAACACTGCATTTCTCAGTAAATGCAACCGTCCCCACTTCATTAAAGGACCGCTTCCTTGTCAATATGTTTTTCATAAACTTTGCATAAGCTGGCACTTGAGTGATCAATTCAGTAAAAAGGTACACTCACTTGCAAATTCTTAACCTCCTCCAGAAACCTCCCAAACTGTTTATCGAGCTTGGATTTATGTTGGCGGTGCGGAAAGGGAAGTGCAATGGCAATTGACTTGGCTTCCTTTGCTTTTAAAGATGAATTAGAAAACTTACCACCCTGATCAGGGGTTGCTCGATCGAGCAACGAGGCTGCTCAATCGAGTTTTTCGGAACAGGAACTTTCAGGAACTTTTCGAGCAGAATTTTCAGAATTTCCCTAGGTTGCTCGATCGAGCAGAGGGGTGTGGCTCGATCGAGCAACCTCCTTTTCAGGTCCTTTTTCGCTGTTTTTCGAACCTTGACCAGCAGCTTCCATACTTTCATCGGTTTCATCCCTTATCATTTCAGGCCCTTTGTAATGGGTCTCACTCCTCAAGGTGATATCATTGGCTTGTTCATGTAGAGGGTGTCCTTGAGGAGGAAGATTACCTGGTTGTTTGTGTGGATTTGAATTGCCAATTGGGCAATTTGAGTATCAACCATCTTGTTATGAGCTATCAATTGAGAAATCTGAGCATCTTGCTTTTGTTGTATCATGAGACTTTGCTGCAACATGGCTTTCAATTCCGCCATATCATTACATGGAAGTGGTGGAGGTGGAGCTTGTTGAATGTTTTGGCTTCCTTGATTGCAACGATTATAATTACCTTGGGAATTGCGATTCTGAGGAATCACATAAGAGGAACCTTGTTGGTGAGGTGGCGGTGGGGTAGGATTAAGAACATTCTGACTTCGGTAGGAGAAATTGGGATGCTCTCTCGTCCTTTCATTGTAAAAGTTGGAGTAAGGTGTACCTTGCTTAAAGGATTGAAAGGCAAGTACTTGCTCAACCGTACTCATATACTCAACTACATTATGCCCCATAGTACCACATCTTTCACAGGTTGGCTCTTGTTGAACCATGGCATGAACCGTTTGTTTATTTTCCAAGGATTTTGAGGTTTGTAATTCGGCAATTTTGGCAGTTAATGCCTCCAATTGAGCTGCAACATCATGTCCGAACCTCCTCGCCTAGCAGTGTGAGTAGTCATCTCATCAATCAACTTCCAATCATTAGCATCAGTAGTGTTATTTTGGAATCTTCCATTAGCAGCAGAATCTAGCAATGTTATCTGATCATCATATATCCCATTGTAAACCTGGTTGCATAAGAACCAAGTATCAAAACCATGATGTGGAACAGACTTGACAAGCTTTTTGAAGCGAACCCATGCCTCATTGAAGTTCTCAGTGGGACTTTGTTTGAAACTTGTGATTTGGCTTCGAATGGCATTGGTTTTCTGTGGCGGAAAATATCTTTTGTAGAATGCAAGAGCCAAAGAATTCCAATCGGTGATGCCAAGTGCATCCATATCTAACTCACTCAACCAATCTTCTGTCCCGTCTCGTAGTGAAAAGGGAAACAACACCAACTTGATCTGATCTTACGTTACCCCACCCGTTAAAGGAATAGAGCAACAATAGTTAGAGAATTTCTCCATATGCTTAGCAGGATCCTCAGTAGGGCTTCCTCCAAACATGTTTCGCTCCACCAAAGAGATATAAGATGGACGAATCTCAAAAGTGCTATTTCCTGTAGTAGGGAGTTTAAATTCCTTGGGAATAGATGCAACGGTAGGCTTCGAATGTCTGGCTAGAGTAGGCATGGTTGTAGTGGGTGCAGAAATATGTGTATCCTCTTCTAAGGATGGTTTTTCTGCGAAGAATTCGGCGTAAACTGTGTCAAGCGTACTCAAGTCTTCCGCCTCTTGAATTTCCTTCCAAAATTTTCGTCTAGCTCGGAGAGTCTTCTCTGGTTCGGAATCGTAGGGTACGAGATCGAACCTAGAACACCTGGGCATAAACAAAAACTAAATAAAAGGATAAGAACGATCTCAAGGAACTTAGGTTCCCTGAGACGAAAAAGACAAACTAAGTAGAAACAAACAGAAAACTGTTGCCTCCCCGGCAGCGGCGCCAAATTTGATAAGGGTAAAGTCGCGTCACCTTAATCAAAGTAAACCTAAATCACTACTAACTAATAGTCAGCGGTAAGTAAGGTATCGAATCCACATGGAGGCGGTAGTATTCTAATCTGTCAAACTAGGCTTGTCTCTTAAGTAACAATTTCGGGGTTTTAAGATTTGAGTTCTAAACTAATAGCAAACAATAGCAATAAATAGTAAACAATAACAATAAAAAGGTCTAAAACAATAAGATTAAAAGTCTAGGGTCTTAGGTTCACTAGGATTATTGTTCAGGGGTAAGGATGAAATCAACTATCATGCAATAAAGTTATCTAAGGTCACAAGATCGGTCGATTCAATTATGCCCTTTAGATCTACAATCTAACATGCAATCGCTATCATTAAACGAGTTCTATTCAATTATCGTAGCCTATCTTAGTCTTAACCCGGTCGGTGTCAATCCTAATTTGCGAGACTAGTTAATTAATCCTGGCCAGTAATCAAACAACTAGAATTAAAACGATAATCAAACGATAACCATGCAAGTGCAATTCAATTAATTAGTTTACCCCTTCTAACAATCCTAGATCTCCTTTCAACCCTAGAAAGGAATTTAGCTTGTCATAACGATATTAATGACAACGATAATAAATAAATCAAACATGATTAACAACAATGAATTGATTAACAAAGAATAATTAAAGAACTAGAAGGTACTAATTGAATAACAAAGAAAGATTAAAGAATACAGATTACAAGCTTGAACTAAAGACAATCGTCTTGATGAATAAAATCCAGAGGCAAAGCAAAGAATACTTGAGTTTCTAATATTAAAGCATCTAATATTAAAGCATACCTAATTATGAAAGACGAGCTTTCCTTTTATAATATAAATCTAATTAATTAGGTTAAACTAGTTTAGGAAAATACGAAAAAACCGTCAAAAAGTAGGTTGCTCGATCGAGCAAGGGACTTCTGCTCGATCGAGCAGGACAAAAGTACGACTCGATCGAGCAAGGGCTTCAGCTCGATCGAGCATCCTTCATTTTGGCTCGTTTCTTCGTTTTCTTCATTCCTTCTTCATTGCTCTCGATTTCCGTGCCTAACCTTCTACGATCTGACTCCACCATGCTTCATATCTACTCAAAAAGCTCCAAATACATCTAATCTGCATTAAAACATAATAGAAGCGGCAGAATCGATATTCTAGCTAAAATAGCATAGAAATAAGCAAGGAAAGACGGTAAATCGAGTTATATGTTAGTAAGGGAAGCATAAAATATGTATATAAATAGTGATCATCAAACTTCCCCAAACCAATCCTTTGCTTGTCCCTAAGCAAAGCACTCAACACTATACAAGGACAAACATACAAATGGTGAATGAAAAACTCAAAGCTAATGTAAATGCACATACAAATCCCAAGCTATCCATATCTATAACAAAGTAATGACCAAGTTGTACCAATAAAACAAATTCAAAGGCACGGGAAAGTAGAAAACGCAGCTTATATTCCAAGATTTTACATGATACCGTAGTATAGACAAAAACCAAATACCTTTCAATCTTGGAAGGCTCAATTTGTCGGATTCTCGCGGATTCACTCATGCACTCATAAGTTTATGTAAGGGTGAGTTTTGTGAAGATAGAAAGAAATAGAAACACTCACTCAACTTATGAAACATGCATGCATTCTAATGTGATAGTAATTTCCCCAACTAATACGCATTCGCTATAAAGTACATGAATCAGGACAAAGAGGGAGGATAATGGGTGAAGGTATAGAAGTGGATTGTGCCAAGGCACGTATGGAAATGTGGGGCTAAGACCGGTAGTCGCAGCGACACGTACCAAAACAAATCTACAAGACTAGCACAACAACACCGACTAGAGAAATCATCTTAAACTTTGACAACACAAGAGAGATATCGATATTGCTCTCTGAAAAATGGATTAGACTCTAGTAAATTCCCTTTCATTATCCCTTGAATAATTCAATGAAGCAATATATTTTTCTTTCTTTTTTCTCTTTTTTTTTTCTTTTACATTTTCCTTTTTCATTTCAAATCTTTTTTTTTCTTTTTTTTTCAGATCTTTTGCTTCACAACTTTTCTCAACAAAGGGAATAAATGACACAATTGCCAACATACTTGCTACACCCATTTGATATTCTTTTTCAGAAATCCCGACCCAACCATAGTAGACAAGTAGATAAGAAAAACATGCAACTGCGACTGTCCCGATAAGGTAGGCAAGTTCTAGGAATGTAGCTTTTATATGGCTTGCAAAACAGGCTACAAATGTTCAAAATGGCTAAATATAAAAAACTCAATAATAAGGGTATAAAATCAAGTCTTTTTGGCTATGTGAGGCTTATTTGAACAAAAAGAACCACCTTTCCTCATGCACTTATCAAACGAACGCGTATAGTATCAAGAAACGAATGTCACACTTATGCAATTTGATGTTACATATTCCACAAGGAATACCACACTCAAGCCTAAAGACAATGAGACCAGTTTATTGATGTTCCTGGCCTAGGAAGCTCTAAAGACCTCAGAATTTTAAGTAGTTTACCAACTAAAATTGGCCAAATCTAATTAGCATAAGGTATGTAAAAAACGGTCAAGACTTGTTCTTATGAGCTTTGTTTTCAAAAGTAGTAAGTCAAAACAATGTACATGGATAACTTATTTGGGATTCAAATGCAGAAACAATGCAAATTATCATCATTGTTATTCAACTTCACCAAGACTCGACCTAATAAAATAAAAAACATGTTTTTGGATTTTGTAAATTTCTCAATTTTTATGGTTTTTTTTCTTTCACACAACGGAAATAAACACATAACATAAATAAAGACTCTCCCCCAAACCTAAATGTCACAGTGTCCTCAGTGTTACGTTAACAGCACAACAATCACACAACAACCAACAACAGCAACCTAAAGGACACAACTAACAAAGGGAAAAGGGGAAATAACTAAAAGATAATACAATAAAAGAAAGTACTAGGATAGATAATACCAACTGTATAGACATAGCCTCCCCCAAACCAGCTGCAAAATGGGGGCGTAGTGACCAGCTGTCACTGACAAGGGTAAAGTCGCGTCTCCTTAATCAAAGTAAACCTAAATCACAACTAACTAATAGTCAGCGGTAAGCAAGTGATGTAAGAAATAGTGGTGTAGTAAGAGTGTCGATCTCAGGGACGGTTGTTGTTTAGAAGTGATCTAAAAGTCTACTAGAGTCTCTTGCAAGTCACAAAGTAATTTTGGGTTTGGGTTTGTTGACTAAACTAAGATAACAACAATTAAAAGCAATTAAAAACGACGAAAGGAGTCTAAGACGAGAAAGATAATCAAATAACAAGCAATAAAAGGAAGGTCTAGGATCGGTGGGTTCAAATGGGTAATTTGGGTTCTAGTGAGTCGGGTTCATAGTTAATGGGTAGTCAAACTTGGGCGCGGTGGATTGAGACTCTCGATCTTATAATCCCTCCCATATACCGAACCAAGCTAGCTCTCGCGTACACACGGTCGATATACCAACTATATGCAAATCCTAACATATTCCGAGTTTGTCAAGCAATCATTTCATCAGACATATGGTATGCGAAAGTTGGAAGAAAGACTACTAATCAACAAAACAACCCAACAAAGAAAGATTAACTCTCATCAAAACCCATTATCCCCCACTAATCCTAGATTAATCACTACTCACTCATATTCAATAAGGGAAATTCAACATTTACTAAGTATTGCAAAAGGAAATCAACAACAATAAACATTTTCTAATTAACAATAAGTAGATAACAAGAATTGAAATGAAAACTTAATTAAAGACAAGATTAAGTAGAGGAATTATACCAACTTGGAAAAAGATGAGAACTTTGATATAATAACCAAGATTTTGTCACAAATCTTTGAATATAACCCAAGTTCATACACTAAACCAAGTCGAAATTACTAATTAACCGACTAATTTGCTTAATTATGGAAGATTAATACAAGATTAAATGCTAATTATATGAGGGTTTTAGATCTAGGGTTTCGTGCCCTTTAATTATATAAGAGGGTCTATTTATAGGTTTACAAAATGAAGGAAAGATGGGCTTCGAGAAGCTTCGTGGACTGGCAAAGTCACGACCGTGAAATGGGTTTCACGGTCGTGAAACACGTTTCACGACCGTGAAAATCCAAGTCACGGTCGTGAGATTAGTGGCAGAGCAAGGTCATCTTTCACGAACAAGTCACGACCGTGAAATGAGTTTCACGGCCGTGACTTAGCTTTCACGACCGTCAAACCCATTTCACGGTCGTGAGCTGAAATGCACGAAAATCCAACTTCTTGGAAAGGCATCTCACGACTGTGAGACTCATTTCACGCCCGTGAGATGCTCATTTCCCTTCTTCCTTCGCTTAACTTTGTTGCTTCCTTCCCGGTTTCGCTTGCCTTGACTCGGGAGGGCTTTGGCGCATGGAGTAGGGCCCCCCAAGGGTATGTGGGGCCCCCAAGGTATGCCGTGGGTCCTCCGAGTGATTCACCTTCTTCTTTGTTTATCAAAACTAGGTAGAAATCGCCTCAAATGACGGTTTACCTACAAAAACATTATAAAAGCGAGAAATATGCTAGAAGAAGGTAAAACACGTAGAAACGCTCTTAGGGAGCGTTAAAGGCAAGCAAAACGAGACAAAAAAAGGTGAAAATGTAGGGTGAAATGACACTATATCAAATCTCCCCAAACCAAACCCTTACTCGTCCCGAGTAAGGATGAACAATAGTCAAGACCCTTAATTAACTACGCTAAACCTAACCGATACAAGGCAATTAACGGGCCTTGCTCCGTCCCTTCAACTCGCAACAAGGTATCCATGAGGTAGGACACCTTCTTGCAAGGCAAGTGGGGTCTTGCCAAAACTCCGATGCATTCTAGGCAATAAAGCATACAAAAACAAATGAGAATGCATCTACAAAAGCAAATGGCAACATGCCTCATCCATGCGTCGGGATTCATCTAAAATGGAAAAAATTTCAAGCATGCAAATTCCTATGTACTTACTTGTTTTACAAAGAACTAGGCCTAGAAAGATAGAAATAAATCACCTCTTTATTGTGTAAAATTAGTATATTCGTTCACGTTCACTAGAAAACTTTGTCAATGGTGATAAGGCGGGATGGAAAGTGAGGGCCCCATGGTGTTAGAAGACACTGTAGGATCAGAATTCCGCCTCTCACCTAAGTGAAAGGAAGGGTCGTCCCCTCTTAGCCATGTAACGTAGGAGTAATCATCAAAAAGGTAAGGAAACGAGATGTTTGAGTTCTTATTTGATTTCTTTTTCTTTTCTTTTTCTTTTTCTTTTTGTTTTTGATTTTTGCTTGATTTGGGTGCCTTTTGAAAGCAAGGTGACCTAGCAAAAGGTGTGCAGCGGAGACCAACAATAGGCAAATCCTCGCCGTAGCGACATCGAGAGCGACCCCTTATGTATTGAGGGTACTCTAGAAGAGCCTAGAAGTCTCCATATGCACTCCTTCAGCTAGGACTAAGGCAAAGATATGCAAAGTTTCAAGCTTTTCTTTTCAATTGTGTTTGAACTCAATTTTTGGACTTGTGATGGAGAAATTTCCTTTTTGTTAAATGTAGTGAAATGTGATGATTGGACAATTACATGGCCTCGAGAGTCACCTAGGAAAGCGTTCACCAAGGAATTTTCACACCATGGGGATGGTCAAGATGGTAAATGCAAGCCCTTGACTAGGCTCTAGGAAACGGTGCGAAAATTATACTAAAAATACACATTAAAAGGTGTTTCAAAATCTATTTTAATAGATAAAGTGGTAAGCAAAAAGAAAAGTATCTACACGGGCTTATCCAAGCTTGTTCAATTTCCAAATTAGGCATTTCAAAAAGTTCTCCTAAATGCAACTATATGCCATGATCTAGAATTAAGCAACATATGTACAACCTAATGCAAATGCTCTAGTGAACTACGTGACAATTAATCTAATGAAACCCCCTAACAGCACATAAGTCACACAACCGCCAATTCATCAAAATCAACATCGCAATCATCAACAATTCCTCCAAACTCCTCATGTGATAAGAAGTAAAGAAAGAAAGAAGGGGAAGGAATAAGAACGACCATACCATGGCGGTCTTCTTAATCCCTTCTATAAGTCTCTTAAGCGATGTGTAGCGGACCTATGTATGGAGGTTAGAAGAAAAAGCAATGCAAATATATACAAAGTAAGATATAAACAAGCTAATTTTTAGGATTTTTCAAACTTTTTCAATTTTTTTGGATATTTGAATGATTTAAAATGCAAAATAAAACATGTTTTTAGATTATTTTTTTTTCAAAATTTTCAAACTATGAAAATAGTTTCCCATCCCCCACATAGGAACAAACATTGTCCTCAATGTGTGAAATAAGATTATTGAAAGTAAAGAAATACATGTTTTTGGATTTTTGAATATTTTGAAAAATAAAAACTTGTTTTTGGGTTTTTTTATTTTTGAGAAGTATTGACAATATAAACAATATATACAAGAGGGTTAGTTATGCAAATGAACTAATTCTATATGAAATGCATGAAGTAATCAATATTCCTAAAACTAAATGCAAAATGATATAATACAAAGTGCATGATCTAAGTAAATGCAAGCTAAGCTATTTGCTAATCTAGAGTCTCGTTGCGGTGGTAATGTGCATAAATGCAATTCCCCTCATGGGGGTACCTTCCACAAGAAAGTCCAGATAATAATAAAAAAAAATTAAGTGTGCCATATCGGAGTCTCGTCGCGGCGGTAAAGTGCATAAATGCAATGCCCCTCATGGGGGTACCAACCACGGGAAAGTCCAAAAATGGCACCTAAACGTGCAACTACGTGATGCATGAGAATTATCTAAATGCAATGCATGTGGTTTGTCATTTTGGGTTTTTCAAGAAGGAGCAAAAGATTGGTGTCCGATGGAATGGACACCCGCCTCCAATGTTACCGAGGCCAACCAACACAACACAAAAATTACATGTTAAAGAAACAATTCATATCAATCAAAGAGAGGAGATAAGGAGACACACACTAGAGGGGAGGGGGTAGATGCTAAACAAGCCACCTAGACACCACTCCGACTTTTCCAATTATCAAACAAAAACAAAAAACCTCCTCAAAAGGTCTCCATCTCATCCTCATCCTCATCCTCATCCTCATCCCGCCCCCCACTACCACCACCCTCTTCCCGATTCCCTTTGTCTCCCCAGGTCTCCATGCCGCCAACCCCTCCCTGGTTTCCAAAGTTGGGGAACAACACATCACGTTGTGCCCAGCTTGGCAAAAAACCATTCGGGTCAATGTACCCTTGGTTAGACAGCAAATAGTAGTTGGGGTAGGAGGCATAATAATTATTCACCCGGTCTTCATGCATGTTCAAATGCATGTTCTGCATGAGACCGGTCAGGTAGTCGCCCTGGGGGGAGATGGTAGGGTCGGGGTGAACATACCCCGAGTACTCAAAGGGGTAGAGGGAATATTCACATAACTGGGTGGGGGTAAGGTGCTTGCAAATGTGGTAGGGGAAAAGGGGGAACATGCAATGTTACTTGGGGTGCACTATGACTCAGTATAGATGTGGGTCGGGGTCGAGGTTGCTGGGGAGACTCTCCCTCCTCCCTAGCGCCACTAGAAGAGGCCCTACCACCTGCCATCGTCACCGGTAGCAGGTAGCTAGGCCGCCTATCAACTAAGTTGGTCCTAGGCGCGAAAAGCGGGAGTCTATGACAAGGTAGGTAAAAGGGGGTTGCATCCTTGATCACCCAAAGAAATCCCTTTGCCCGGTCAAGCCTAATCCAATTTGAGTGGATTAGGGAAGTCTCGTCTAGAAGTGTCCCCCCGGATAAAGCCTCGTACGCCCCATCATTATTAAGTGCTTAGCCAGAAATGTCACCAAACCCCTCATGACCACCGTCTGTTTACGCGCTACGGTGGTCTTTCCCAACTTCCTCCACCTCCTAAAAATTTCATTCATAAGGGGAAAGGTGAAGGTCTCCCTCGACCCTTGCACATTCATGTGTGACTTTAAGAGGGTCAGGTCAAGTTGGGTTAGGTTGTTCGGCTCTAGCCGACAGAGAAAGGTACCTGACACTAACCTGTGCCAAAAATGGGGCACATGGTGGTAAATTAAGAGGGCCGAGTTCCTCCGAAAATCGGTCAAAACCCTCCCAGTCAAGGCCTCCCAAAGCGGGCTTAAATTGTATCCCTTAGGCTTTTCAGAATCTCTTCTAGAAGGGAATTCTAACCCCAATATGGCAGCAAATTCATCCATGGGGACGACACGTGAAGTATTGGCAAGACGGAAACAAAAACAAAGTTTATTTTCAGCATTCAAGCAACTATTCAAACTACTCAAAAATTCCAGCGTGAGACTCTGGTAGGAGAGCTCATGCATAGAGTATAAAGTAGTCATACCTGTAGTCGCGAAAAAATCTGCATTTGCTCCGTCAAGCCTAAACGACGTATGACGTCGTGGCAAAGAAAGACAGTAGATTCCATTTCCAGCCCTTGAATCCCTGCAAAGGCTTGTCTATGAGCATCCGTCTCAAAGACGACTTCCGGAAAACCCGGAAGTTGCTCGATTTCCAAATCTTCGTCCGGGTTCGGGTTGTTGGACCCGCTTCCCCTCCTTCTCTTTGTAGTCCTTGATGCCGCTGCCTTTCCTCTCCCTTGTCCTGCCATTGTTGTCTTAACACAAGCTTTTCACCCAAAAAAAATTGCTAAAAAAAAAAGCTTCTAAAAACGATTAAAAACACTTGTAGAACCTTCAATTGACCCCAAAATCACTTTCTATTGAAGTAGAAAGCTTAAAAATTAACCCAAAAAAGAGATCCCCAAATTCGGATTTTTCAAAACCTAGGTTTGAAAATCGATTTTTTTGAGTTTTTTGGTGTTTGTAAGGCTAAAGAATGGCTCCGTACGTGTTTGTAATTGAAGAAGAAGTGTTTTTGGAGCAATTTGGGGAAGATTTGAGGTGATTTGGTGAATTTTTGAGGGAGTTTTGAGTTTTTTAGTGAGATAAGGGTTTGTGGGATTGTGTTTGTGTGGTTAATGAAGAAGATGAGGAAGGATAAGAAAGAAGAAAATAAAAGAATGAAGAATCACGGTTTATTGCGTTTCACGACCGTGAAACAATGGTCACGAGCGTGAGATTCATTTCACGACCGTGAAGCTTCAAGTCACGACCGTGAGATGATTTAGCAAAGTTACTGCATTCCGTGTCAACATCTCACGACCGTGAAATGCCCTTCACGACCGTGAAACTTGTTTCACGACCGTGAGATGGTTTTCACGGTCGTGAAATGGATTACTCGTGTTTCCTTTGGTTTGCTTCAATTTTCACGGCCGTGATCTCCAACTTCACGAGCGTGACTTGGCTTTTTCGACCTTTTTGCCCCAAATTCTTCACTGTTGTTCGATTTCTCGCTTCTTCATTTAGCATTCCGCCATGTTTTCTTCATTTAATCTTACAAAACAATCACACACCACATTAAATCCCTCCCTCACACTCTCATTGACAAAAATTGCACTAAAAATTTGCAAAATTAACTAAGTAATGGAAAATTGATTTAATTAATGATTCAATTGGCCAAACAAAAATTCGACCTCATTATCATCAATTTAACCAATTTCCATGCAAACTAATATCTATCAAGCATTAGTAAAATGAGTTAGAAATATATACAAATTTGTGATTCTTGGGGGACTTCACAAAACCCGTTCTTGTTCAAGAATTAATGAAGAGTAGTCGGCTTGAGGTACAAAGCCTTGACTACCCCGATGAGAGAACCTTCCTTGTAGAGCTTGATTCGTTGCCCATTCACTTTGAATCTTTGGCCATCTTTGCTTGCCAACTCGAAGTCCCCATATCTCTCTAGCTCGGTGATCAAGAATGATCCCGACCACCGGGATTTGAGCTTCCCGGGAAATAGCTTGTACCTTGAGTTGAAAAGAAGAACCTTGTCTCCACATTGGAGATCCCTTTTGAGGGTCTTCTTGTCGTGAATGAGTTTGGTCTTCTCCTTGTAAGATTGGGCATTTTCATAAGATTTGAGGCGGAACTCCTCAAGCTCTTGTAATTAGAGTAATCTCTTGTCACCGCTCAGTTTTGCATCAAGATTTAGTTCTTTGATTGCCCAATATGTCTTGTATTCAAGCTCTATGGGCAAATGGCAAGACTTGCCATACACCAACTTATAAGGCGACATTCCAATAGGAGTTTTGAATGCCGTCCTATATGCCCATAGTGTGTCGTCGAGCTTTGAACTCCAATCTTTACGGTGCTTTGAGACCACTTTTTCAAGGATAGATTTGATTTCTTTGTTGGAGATTTCGACTTGCCCACTTGTTTGGGGATGATACCCCAAACCGGTACGATGATGACGACCATATTTAAGAAGTAGTGAGTCAAGTCGTTTTTCATGAAAGTGCTTGCCTCCATCACTTATTAAAGCTCTAGGTACTCCAAACCGGGGGAAAATGATCTTCTTTAGGAAATTGATGACAACTTTGGCATCGTTGGTAGGGGAAGCCACCGCCTCAACCCATTTGGACACGTAGTCTACGGCCACTAGAATGTACCTATTCCCTCTCGAAGAAATAAAGAGGCCTTGATAGTCTATTCCCCACACATCAAACACTTCCACCTCAAGAATCCCCCTTTGGGGCATCTCATTCCTCCAAGAAATGTTGCCGGTGCGTTGACAAGCATCGCAACATTGGACAAAGTGCTTAACATCATGGAACATAGAGGGCCAAAAGAACCCGGATTGAAGTATTTTAGCAACGGTCTTGCTTGCCCCATGGTGCCCTCCATAAGAAGAGGAGTGGCATCCTTTCATGATTTCTTCATACTCCCATTGTGGTACACATTTTCTATACATCCCATCACCACACTCCTTGAACAATAAAGGATCATCCCAAAAGTATCTCTTAGCTTCAAACAAAAACCTCTTCTTTTGATTGTGGTTGATGCCCGGTGGAAGAACACCACCCACAATGTAGTTGGCAAAGTCCCCAAACCAAGGTGCTTGATTTTGAATGGTTTCATTAATGGCAAAGAGAAAATCATCCGGGAATGAATCATTGATAGGCATGTCATCTTTACTTCCATCATAGCATAGCCGGAACAAGTGGTCCGCCACCGCATTTTCCGCACCCTTTTTATCTCTTATCTCCAAATCAAATTCTTGTAAGAGAAGGATCCATATAATGAGGCGGGGCTTAGCTTCTTTCTTGGCAAGTAGATATTTGAGTGCGGCATGGTCCGTATACACAATGACTTTGGAGCCAATCAAATACGAACGGAACTTATCAAGAGCAAAAACAATGGCAAGAAGCTCTTTTTCCGTTGTTGTATAGTTCACTTGTGCCTCATCAAGGGTCTTGCTAGAATAATAAATGGCATGAAAAGCTTTATCATTCCGTTGGCCAAGAACCGCGCCAACGGCATAATCGCTTGCGTCGCACATCACCTCAAATGGCAATTCCCAATCCGGGGATTGCATGACCGGAGCCGAAATAAGAGCTTCCTTTATCCTATCAAATGCCTCAAAACACTCATTAGTAAAATGGAAAGGGGTATCCTTGAGGAGAAGTTGTGTAAGTGGTTTAGCAATTTTGGAGAAGTCCTTGATGAACCGGCGATAAAAGCCGGCATGACCAAGGAAGCTTCTCACCCCTTTGAGATTTGAAGGTGGGGGTAATTGCTCAATCACTTCCACCTTTGCTCTATCAACTTGAATACCCTTTTCCGAAATAAGATGACCGAGAACCACCCCTTCATTTACCATGAAGTGGCACTTCTCCCAATTCAAAACAAGACTAACTTCTTCACATTTTTGCAACACCAAGGACAAATTATGCAAGAACAAATCAAAATCTTTCCCATATACACTAAAATCATCCATAAAAACTTCCATGATAGATTCAATGTAATCGGAAAAAATGCTCATCATGCATCGTTGAAATGTAGTCGGGGCATTGCAAAGACCGAAAGGCATTCTCCTATAGGCAAAAGTGCCATAAGG
This sequence comes from Heliosperma pusillum, assembly GCA_022085475.1. Classification (NCBI taxonomy): domain Eukaryota; kingdom Viridiplantae; phylum Streptophyta; class Magnoliopsida; order Caryophyllales; family Caryophyllaceae; genus Heliosperma; species Heliosperma pusillum. The sequence continues at coordinate 55,507 of JAIUZE010046712.1, forward strand.
GCATGTGAATGTGGTCTTCGATTGGTCAATCGGGTCAATTGGGATTTGGAAGAATCCCGAATATCCATCTAAATAGCAAAAATACTTGTTTGAGGCAAGTCTTTCTAAGAGTTGGTCAATGAAGGGAAGGGGGAAATGATCCTTTCTTGTTGAGGCATTCAACCTCCTATAGTCTATGCACATTCTCCATCCCGTCACTAACCTAGTGGGCACTAGTTCATCTTTATCATTCTTCACTACCGTGGTGCCACCTTTCTTTGGCACCACTTGCACGGGGCTAACCCAATCGGAGTAAGAGATTGGGTAGATGATCCCGGTATCTAGTAGCTTCATGACTTCACCTTTGACAACCTCTTGCAAGGTGGGGTTTAGTCTTTTTTGGGGTTGCCTTCTTGGCTCATGGTCATCTTGCATATGAATTCTATGCATACACAATTCGGGCCTAACCCCCTTCAAATCATCCAAGCTATAGCCTATAGCTTTCTCATGTTTTCTCAACACACACAACAATGCATTCAATTGATCATCATCAAGGCTAGCATTTACAATTACCGTTTTGCACTTCGACTCATCAAGATAAGCATATACTAAGTTAGAAGGAAGGGGTTTAAGAGAAGGAGCTTGTACCTCTACCGCGATGTCTACCGCACAAGAAGTTTGGATGATAGACTGGAGTCTTAGAAGTTGTTGTTCATCAAGCTCTTCTCCCTCCAAAGTTGCTTCAAGCAAGTCGAACTCAAACCCATGTAGCTCCTCCATCATATCCCTTGGCTCTAAAGTCAAGATAGCCTCCAAAGGGTCCCTCAAAAGGAAGCTAGGTGTAACTTCTTCAACGAAGGCATCAATGATGTCAATGAAATAACATGCTTCTCCAAGATTGGGAGCTTTCATGGCATTTTGCAAGTTGAAAGTGATTTGTGCATCCCCCACCTCAAGGGTTAGCCTCCCGTGTTTCACATCAATTACCGCTCCGGCGGTGTGCAAGAATGGCCTCCCGAGAATAATGGGGATTTGAGAATCCTCCGCCATATCAAGAAAAATGAAGTCCACCGGGATGAAAAATTTCCCAATTCGAACCGGGACATCCTCCAACACACCCAAAGGTTGCTTTGTAGATCGGTCCGCCATTTGAAGTGTGATGTTTGTGCATTTGAGCTCTCCCATGCCAAGTTTTTCACATATGGAGTATGGCATCACACTCACACTAGCTCCCAAATCACACAAGGCCTTGTCAATGGTAATGTTGCCTATGGTCAATGGGATGGAGAAACTACCCGGATCCTTCAATTTTGGAGGGGTTGGGTTTTGTACAAATTCACTACATTCACCGGTGAATGCCACGGTTTCAACTCCACTTAATGACTTTTTCCTTGTAAGGATGTCCTTCATAAATTTTGCATAGGCGGGGATTTGAGTGATGAGGTCGGTGAAAGGAATGGAGACCTCCAAGTTCTTGACAATTTTCATGAACTTGCCTAGTTGCTTATCAAGTTTTGTTTTAGCTTGTCTAGAAGGAAAAGGTAGCCTTATCACAATAGGCTCCTCAACCTTCTTGTTTGTTGTTATCACATCATCATTCTTTTCAACAACAACTTGCTCACTTGAGGAGCACTCTTCCTCCTTATCTTCCAATTCAACAACCTCAATTTCAATTTGCTCATCATCTTCCACTTTGTCTCCCTCTCCATTATCATCTTCAATTGGCATTCTTGGCCCCTAATAACTCTTTCCACACCTCAAATGTATGGCATTGGCGGTTTCATTTCTAGGTGGGTTACCTTGAGGAGGTAATTGACCCTTTCCCCTAGAGGAACTCCCTGAGGATATTTGAGTCACTTGAGTTTCAAGCATTTTATTGTGGGCAAGGATGTTATTGATGATAATATCTTTGGCTTGGTTATCTTTTTGCAATTGGAGAATCGCTTTGTGATTGTCCAAGTTTGGATCCCCAACTTGTGGTTGCATGAGAGGTTGATTTTGTGGTGGTGGGTTGTATTGATTTTGGTTTTATTGTGGTTGATTGTAGGAAGGTTGGTTTTGATTGTATTGTTGTCTTTGAAAGTTTTGTTGATTGTTTCTCATGGGTGGGGCAACATATGGTTGTGGTTGGGGGTTTTGAACATTTTGGCTTTTGTATGAGAGATTTGGGTGGTTCTTTGTGTTCTCATTGTAGAAGTTGGAGTAGGGGGTTCCTTGCCTATAAGATTGAAAGGCATTCACTTGCTCCACGGATCCTCTACATTCTTGAGGATCATGCCCAAATGTTCCACAACATTCACAAACCCCTTGAGGTAAGCTTGGTGCCATCACCATAGAATTCACTTGTTGCATAGGGGGTTGAGTTAATGAACTTTGAGCTTGTTGAAATACAGCCGTTTGTTGGTCCATTTTAAGGTTCATTGCTTCCATATAAGAGCTAAGTTGAGCTCTAAAATCGGCTCCCATTTGGGTGACGGAGCTCACTTCATGCCTTCCCCTATGAGTTTGCCTTGGCCTACTAAATTGTGAGTTATGGGCCGCCATCTCCTCTATTCTTGCCCAAGTTTGAGCATCATCTACTTCCGTGAACCTTCCATTTGATCCCATGTTCAAAATTGTTGTACTAAGAACCACTCACTCAAACCATGGTGAGGGCAAGAACGAATAATCTCAAACCATGGTGAGGGCAAGAACGAATAAGCATCTTCATAAAGTCCATTCCAAAATTGTTGTACTAAGAACCACTCACTCAAACCATGGTGAGGGCAAGAACGAATAATCTCCTTGAATCGGTCCCAAACTTCATAGAGTGACTCTTCATCCCTTTGCTTGAACCCGGTTATCTTAGCTCTCAACATATTTGTCTTTTCTGGTGGATAGAACTTTTGATAAAAAGCTAGAGCTAGCTTCTTCCATGAGTCAATACCTAGAGCGACCTTGTCAAGACTCTTCAACCATCGTTTTGCCGCTCCAATAAGAGAGAAAGGAAACAAGACCCATCGAATTTGGTCTTGACTTACTCCCGTTTGAGAAACGGCATCACAATAATCACAAAAAGTCTCCATGTGTAAATGAGGGTCTTCACTTGGCATACCTCCAAATTGGTTCCTCTCCACCAATTGGATAAAAGCGGTTTTAGCGATGAAATTTCCGGTGAGATTTTGTGGTACGGGGGTGGTGTTTGGAAGAGTATCTTCCGTGGGAATGGAGTGAGATGAGAATTTAGGCATTCTTAGAAGAGTGGGTGGTTGGAAGTCTTGTGGGATGGTTGGTGGGATTCCAAAAGGATTCACAAATTCCGCAATCGGCACAATATCCTCCCAATTCTCTACACTAGGATGCTCAATTTCTAACTCGTTACTTTCCCGAATTTCCCTTTCTTCAATTGAAGGTAAAAGCTCCTCCGTTGTGATAATCGGATTTGAAGAAGAGCCTCTACTTGCGGTTTTGAAGACTTTGCGAAGTCTCCTAAAGGTCCTTTCGATCTCGGGATCGATTGGAGTTTGATCCTTTGGGGGAGCTCGCCTGGGCATACAAGAAAACTAAATGTAAACGGTGAGAATGCCTCGAGAAACTAGGTTTCTCAAGACAAGAGGCAAAAAACTAAAGCAAACTAAAAACTATCAAATTAAACATACACCGTCCCCGGCAACGGCGCCATTTTGATGTAGTGAAAGTAGTTGTGAAGTAGGGATGTCGATCTCAGGGACGGTTGGTGTTCAAAAGTGATCTAAAAGTCTACTAAAGTCTCTTGCAAGTCACAAAGTAATTTGGGTTTGGATTTGTGGGCTAAACTAAATAACAACAATTAAAAGCAAATAAAAGCAACAAAAGGAGACTAAGACTAGAAAGATTGTATTTTTATCAAATAAGAGGGAAAACTAGGGTGAGTGGGTTCATATGGGTAGTAAAGTCGAGTGAAAGGGTCGGGTCTAATAGTTGAAATGTCATCTAGTCTAGGAAAGTGAATTGAGGCTTTCGTTCTTACAATTCCTCCTCAAACCGACTCTAACTAGCTATCGCGTCACGAGATACGGCTTGCCAAACAAGCGGTTCTACGAAAAACCACGACTTTCGATCTTATGGCATTCGAAACAAACGAAAGATTCATGCAAACTCAAGTAGGCATTTCAGCAAACATGTTATAAGCATAGCATGGAGACTAGACAATAATCAACTACTAACCCCAACAAGAACACATTAACCCATACAAGAACCCATAATCCCCCACATAACCCTAGCAAGATTACTACTCACTCATACTCAAGGGAAATTCAACATTTACTAAAGATTGTAAGAGGAAATCAACCACAACATTAAACATTTCTAATTAACAATAAGTAGATAACAATAATCGAAATGAAAACTTAATTAAAGGCAAGATGAAGTAGAGAAATTATACCAACTTCGAGAAAGATTAGAACTTTGATATAAATACTAAGATTTCGTCACAAATCTTTGAATATAACCCAAGTTCATACACTAAACCAAGTCGAAATCACTAATTCACCGACTAATTTGCTTAATTAAGGAAGATTAATACAAGATTAAACACTAATTCTATGAAAGTTTCAGATCTAGGGTTTCGTGCCCTTTAATTACATGAGAGGGTCTATTTATAGGTTTACAAAATGAAGGAAAGATGGGCCTCGAGAAGCTTCATGGACTGGCAAAGTCACGACCGTGAAATGTGTTTTACAGTACCGTGAAACTCCAAGTCACGGTCGTGAAGGAATTGGCAGAGCAAGGCTAAGTTTCACTGACAAGTCACGACCGTGAAGTGCATTTCACGACCGTGAGAGAGGTTTCACGGCCGTGAAATGGGTTTCACGGCCGTGAGATCAAATCCACGACTTTCATCCTTTTTGGTAAAGCATCTCACGACCGTGAGATGCATTTCACGACCGTGAGATGCTCATTCCCCTTCTTCCTTCGCTTGACTTTGTTGTTTCCTTCTCGGTTTCGCTTGCCTTGACTCGGGAGGGCTTTGGCGCGTCGAGTAGGGCCCTCAAGGGTATGTGGGGCCCCCAAGGTGTGCCGTGGATTCTCCGAATGATTCACCTTCTTCTTTGTTGATCAAAAGTAGGTAGAAATCGCCTCAATTGACGGTTTACCTACAAAAGCACGATAAAAGCAAGAAATATGCTAGAAGAAGGTAAAACACGTAGAAACGCTCCTAGGGAACGTTAAAGGCAAACAAAACGAGATGAAAAGGGGTGAAAATGTGGGGTGAAATGACACTATATCAACTTTGCTCTAAATTTAATTTAATTTATTTTACTTTGCTCTAAATTTTTTTATTATAGGCGTAAGTTACGTTTAATTATTAGCTCGGATCGAGTTTGGCCTGGGAATCAATTTCGATCGGGTTAGATTCGGCGGGTTTGTAATTAATAACTTTATCGATCGAGTTATTATTATTAGTTTGGGTCGGGGAGCGAGGGTCCTTTCGGCTTTCGTGTCTGTTTCGGGAATGTTTATAATTCGGCGGGTCGTCGATAATTTCCGGGTCAAGCGGATGTGGTATATATATATCGAGTCTAGTGATTCTCGAATCGGGTCATTTTCTTTATAATTAAGGACCTTGTTATTATAATCATGCATCACTAGCTAACCTGAAACTGATCGGGTGGCCAGTTACGGATCGGGCAATCCACTATCTAGAGCTAGTAGCTACTTCGGGTCGATCGCTTTTGGGTCGGGGGCACGTGTCATTAACCTCGTACTACTTTGCAATAATATTGATGATAATATTGATGATATATAATTATTAATGATGACTTCCGGATCATTAACCTCGTACTACTTTGCAATAATAACAGATTCATCAATGCACATGCAAGTATTATATATACACGTCAATGTTTCCCAAATTAAATAATGATATGGGGTCGATCGACTTCATTCAAGTACGCTAAAAGGGACGGTTTATTGCATTTTTACCACCTATATATAATATATATATTATTGTGTACATACGTTTTATCAACAAATAAATGGTTAATATATAGACCATATTCCGATCTGGTTAGATTCGTAGGGTATGTAACTTTATCGGGTTAGTTTAATTGGGTCAGGGAGCGAGCGAGGGTCGTGTCCTTTCGGCTTTCGTGTCTGTTTGTTCATGTATGTGTCTGTTCATTTAATTTAATTTAATTCGATCATTTAAATGTTAATATGCTAGCGGATGAGGTTATATATCGAGTCGGGCCGTCTCTGCATCACAAACCTGAAACTGTCGGACCCAAAATTAATTAGCTAGTATCGGGTTATTTAATTTAATTTGATAGAAATCTTTATTTATTATCCGCGTGATGATTATTAAGTATCATTTTTGGGTCGGATAACTTTTAATTATTAAGTATCATTATTAGTATACGTGTGTTACTTCAAAATAAACCTAAACCCTAAACCCTAAACCCTAAACCCTAAACCCTAAACCCTAAACCCTAAACCCTAAACTCTAAACCCTATCAATTGAGCAAACATCAAAATATTGAACATCAACGGAATTAATCATATTAATTCAAACACTTTAAACAACATTCTTTCTCATTGATTTCATTAGGAATAACCTAGATTTTATATTAAAGTACATTACATTCATCCGACATCAAATAAATAAAGATGTTAAATAATCCGGAACAATTCCGGTTAAGAGTAAAAAGCTTTTCTGCAACAGGAGTTCAATGCCAATCTCAAAGACAAGATCAACTAACCAACAATCAGCCCAACCATGATTCAATGCCAATCTTACCCTATGTCAAAAGCTACCTTAATGCTTTTTATAGCCCAGGCTAAAGCAAGCAAGCCAAGACAGGAGCCAGTGGTAGCCATGACACGAGCCAGGACCAACCAAGCCACAAAACAGACTCACAAAACAAGCCAACAAAACCTTTGGAAATTCAGCCAGCAGCAGTGCCTTGGGGAGGGTCTCAGGGCAACTTCCAAGCTTAGGGACTCCAAACCAACTATGGGGCATGGTACTAGGGAAGGTCTACTACCTTTTTGTCAAGGGAACCTTCCTCAGAAAACGTCAAGAACACCTCTCAAAACATAACCCAAGTTCACCAGTCCAGTTACAGCCTTACATGGAGCAGTTTAGCTGTCATTGTCAAATCTTCCTCTTTTGGCCAAGCAAACTCAAGGGACTTTATGCTCAACCATAAAGGATCAACACTACTTCAGTTGGGTCCAAAACACCAAGCTAAAAGTCCACCCTGTATCATATAAAAAGCAGTAGCAAGGCAACAAGGAAGCTGTCACTATCAAAGCTGTTTCTTTTTGTTCAGTTTACTTTATTTCAGTTATGTAGCTGTTATTTTGTCTTTGTATGTAAGCCAATATTGGCCCTAGATGTAGTTGTACGTATGAGATGTAATCTCCTTGCCTATATAAGGCCATTTCCTAATGAATGAAAGACAGATTTGAAGTAAAACATAAAAACTGAAACCTTGTTTCTGTTAACATCTCTTGGCTGTGTGCTTGAGACAACTTCCTTTGCTTTGTGCTTGGAAATGAGCTTAGGTCCTTAGCTGTGTGCTGGGATCAAAGTTCAACCCTCAATCATTGGCTTTGTGCTTTGGTTAAGGTCCTATCCTTGTTCTTTAACAACCAGTTCATACAGAAACAAAGTATTTGCAAAGTGTCTTAACCATAGTTCAATTGTCATTGTTTAGTTGCCTTTCTGAAGAGTTTCAGTGCAAATTGGTTATCAGAGCTTTGGTTTATGAGTTCATCTACCTAACTACATTAAAAATACAAAATCCAACCATGAGTGAAGAGAGAATCACAGGTCTTGAAAACACAGTTCAAGGTCTTGTCAGAACTGTAATGGAGGTCTCTAGATCTGTCAATGAACTCCTTGAGGGCCAACAGAACAATGATACAAGGGGAGGCAGAGGTCGAGGAAGAGGAGCACCTTTCCCACAAGGTGGAGGAAGGAGGAGACAACCGGTAGATCAGTTTGAAATGTCAGATTCAGATGGCTCAGATCACAGTCTTCTCAGACACCAAGACAAAGACATAAAGGTAGAGATCCCTGACTTTCTAGGTAGCTTGAACCCTGATGATTTCCTAGATTGGCTAAGGTCTGTAGAAAGAGTCTTTGAGTTTAAAGGGTACACTGATAGAAAGGCTTTTAAGGTTGCTATCATGAAACTAAAAGGCTATGCCTCACTGTGGTATGAAAACATGAAAACCTTGAGGGTTAGGGAAGGGAAAGAACATGTTAAGTCATGGCTCAAACTGAAAAAGAAAATGAGAGCTAAGTTTGTCTCTAGGGACTACACTCAGGACATGTTCATTAAGCTCACTCACCTTAAACAAGACCAAAGACCTGTAGAGTCTTATTTAAGGGACTTTGAACAACTTACATTGCAATGTGAGGTTGTTGAGAAATCTGAGCAAAAGATAGCAAGGTTTTTAGAAGGCTTGGATGAGAGGATAGCTAGTAAAGTTAGGCTGCAAAACATATACTCCTTTGAGGAAGCTGTCAACTTGTCCTTAAGAGTAGAAAAGTTGGGAAAAGGGAAAGCCAGT
>JAIUZE010046713.1:0-69645 GCA_022085475.1 Heliosperma pusillum
GAAAACTTGTGTTTGATTTTGTGTTGAATGAAATATTAGGTTAAGGAGTAGTGTGAGTTGTGTAGGAGAAAAGTCAACGGAAGTCAAAGACGGTTCCAAAGTCAAGGAAAGTCAAACTCGACTCAAAAGTCAAGAAAAGTCAAACTCGTCTTAAGACGGGATTTTCATGGAATCTCGCAGAAATTCCGAATACGAACTCGGAAATTCTAAATATGACTCGAAACTTAAAATTATAAATTAAAACTTAAAATTACTGAAAAGATTTCGTAAAATATTTCTACTAGAAAAATAGGGTACATTTCCGGGTGTTACAAGTACAGTAAAACGGGGAGCATGTACTGCAAAAAAAAATTTCGGTGTTGCCTATATTGCTAGATCGGTACAAAATTCAATATCTAATCGTTATTAAATATTGATTCAAACTAGATTATTCAATTTAACCTTTTAAAATGAACATCTAAATCATGATTAAATCGATTATCCTTATATTCATTTAATCACAATCGCTTTGAACATCATTAAAATTTAATCATTATACAAAATTATCAATTTAAAACAATGAAGCCGAAAACAATAGCAACAACAAAACCAAAACAATTCCATCTTCTTTTAATCTAATCCTTATCAAATTAAAACAAGTACAAATTTATTATATTGAATTTTAACCTTTTAAAATAACAATATCAATAAATCAACAATGGAAAAACAAAACCCTAAAAAAAAATCACACGGCTACAAAAAAAAATTCCAGCCGTGACAATAATTTTTTTTCGGGTAAAATCAAATTTTTTTTTTCTCAAATTCATATTTCATAAAAATAAAAAACATATAATATAATTTTGTAGCCAAAAGCTCTGATACCACTTGTGGGAAATAACAGTTTACATCCCTTTAAAATTTAGGATTATAACAAAATTATATAATATGAATTGCAAGTCATAGATATGAAAACGATACAAATGTAGAGAAAATGAATTAAACCTTTGGTCCTTAGCAAAATCGGCCTAAGAACAGATATCAAAGTAGATATCCTCCTAATTGTCTCACCCAAGATTGATCAAGATATGCCCTTCTCCTTTGCTAGAAAGATGATTAAAAGTTACTGTTAACTTTTAGGTTTTAGTGTTTGTTGTGTGATGGAGGCACAAGTGAAGAAAAATTAGGTTAGAATTTTCCTCTTCCTCTCTTTGTATTTCACGGCACCCTTAGGTCAATTATGAGGAGATTTAGTCTCCTCAAATAACTACCCATTGACCCGAAAAACCCGAGTTCATCTGGACACTTTTTCCGGTCATTTTAGCTTCTAATATAATGTAATACATTATAATCGTCATTAGTCAAAGACCGACATTATAATACATCATTAATTATAAATATCCGTATATTTATAATTTTCCAATTAATTATAACTGTTTATGTTTAATTAGCTTACATTATATACAACAATTAAATATAACATTTTATATTCAATTTACGAATTACAGTTAATTCGTCTCAGCTAAATTTATTTAATCATTATTAAATAATTATATCATCATCACATTGACTAACCTTTTAGTCAAAAACACCGACTAACCTTTTAGTCATTTAATAAGGCATCAATATCACATCCTTTAGGTGTGACTTTTAGGGACCAGTTGATCACCGCCATCTGTATGACGATAACGTCAAACTTATCTAGCAAGCCAACCGTTATCGATAAACGTTAATCAACTGATTACAATACAAAGTATACCATGTGAACCTACAGAGATTTATTTATGTTATTGAACTAACTGTGGAGGACACTGGCCCCAACAGAATTGATGTTGTTGCTGTTAGTTGATGTTGTCATTATTATGTTGCCGCTGTTAGTTGATGTTGTGTATGTGTTAATGTTGTTGCTGTTAACTATGTTGTCATTGTTGTGCTGCTGCTGTTAGTTGAAGCTGTGTATGTGTTGATGCCGGATTTGATCGATCACTACTGTAATGCAATGAACAATGTAAATTTTCTTAAAAAAAAGAAACAACAATAACAGCGGTTATTTATAAATAAACCGTTGTCATATCTTTTACAACGGTTATTCTTATACGAACCGTTGTTAATTACATGAAGAACTTATTTTTTTTGGCGCAATCTGTGAAAAATAATAACAATGTTTGGTATTAGAAAACCGTTGTCAATACTTAATAACAACAATTATTATTATAAATTTTCTTTAAAGAAAAAGAAACAACAATAAGAACGGTTATTTATAAATAAACCGTTGTCATATCTAATATTAACGTAACAGCAATCAAGTATTAACGTAACAAAAATAACAACTGCATACTAATATTAACATTAACATTAATATTAACGTAACACCAATCAAATGCATTTTGACCCAGCCTTTGCTTTATACTAGACTCTAATCAATGTGCACCGCATGTGAATGTATAATACATACGTTATATGGGAAAATGTGAATGCAAGCATACCGACCACATAACTTTGTCTACTTCTCTCTATAAGTAAGGACTCGTGATAAGGGCATCACCCACAAAAACTCAAGGTAACAAAACTAAATAATCCATATAAAATCCATACAAAATTGCAATCATGTCTGATATGTATACAAAACCATATGCTTGTATCATGGTCAACATGCCTGGCCATGTGTTGGGTGGGTACTTAGTTTGTAAGAGCTATAAGAAAGTAAGGGATACCCTAATTCGAAATCGCTATTTAGTCAGTAAAATGTCGCCAAATTGGCATGGTAAGTACTTTACTGGGGAGCTTGCTTTCGAGTTTGGCATGAGCAGTGCTCATGATGAGTCTACCTTTAACCTGGCCAAAATATTTGATAAGGCAGACCATGGGCGCACTGATTGGGTTGAGACCACGGACCATCAGCCTGACCCCTATTTATGGGTGGCCACTCCACATGATGCGCGTCGTTTTCGTAAGGGCGTAGACTATATTCAAGTGTACCCGGAAGACCAGCACCGTGGTCAGGTTCTGGCTAAGGCTGAGCCGATAGATGCATACACTCTCGTCGTTGCAGCTATCCATGAAATTTACCCGAATGCATTTTAGTCCGTTTTATTTGTTTTGCGGTATGGAAACCCAGTCTGTTCTATTTTAGGTCGGTGTATTGTGTTGTACTAATAATATTATCAATGGGCGTTGAATTCCGACTACAATGTTCACTTGTTCGCAATGTTACTCTTCGACCGATAGTCCGTGATAACCAAGTTAATAACCAAGTTAATAACCAAGTTAATAAAAACAAGCAACTAAATATTAATATTAACAATAGTAAATATTAATTGTCACTCCACAAAATATTAACAAGCAACTATAGGGTTGTAACAGTACAATTAATATACAGTTACACTTCTAATTCAATACAGTTAGTTAACAGTACAATTAATATACAACTAGTCTAGATCCCTATGTAGCGATTTTACTTTCTAGTGGTATAATCAATAGATCTTTCAAATGACATGAAATTATTTTTTTCATTTTTCAAACGCAATTGTATGTCACTATTATAGAGAGAAATTGAAATAGAAAACTAACCCGGATAATTAATTAGTCATACTATGTAATTTCTTTTTAGTACTAATAATTTTATTGTTAATGAATTTTTGACATAAAGCTAATAATATGTTTTTGAATTTTGTGTCAAATTATTTTTATAAAAATTAAAAATAACATTAATAAAAGATTTAACAATTTATAGTTTATTTATAGCAGTTTTATTTTATTTTATTTAAAAAATTATAATGTAGAGTTTAATAGAAAAATGAAAAGTGTTACTTTCATGAAAAATTGTAGTTTAATGAAAAATGAAAAGTGTTACTTTAATGAACAACGAAAAATTATTTTATAGCGGTTTATTTGGAGTATTAAAATAAATTATACTTTATTGAATAAATAATAATTTAATGAAAAAAAGTTTTATATTTGTTTCCTTATTTAACTAAATGCATTTTGGAGGTAAAATTAAACTTTTGAGAATTTTTATTCTCTTAGTAGTAAGGGGGGATTATTACACATCTAATTTAGTTATAAAAAAAAGAAACAACAATAACAACGATTATTTACAAATAAACCGTTGTCATATCTTTTACAACGGTTATTCTAATACGAACATTTACAAATAAACCGTTGTCATATCTTTTACAACGGTTATTCTAATACGAACCGTTGTTAATTACATGAAGAGATTATTTTTTTTGGCGCAATCCGTGAAAAATAATAACAACGATTATTATTATAAAACTGTTGTCAATACTTCATAACAACGATTATTATTATAAAACCGTTGTCAATAGGTTTTTAGAAATACAAAAAAAAAATAAAAAATTAAACCACAAACACAAATACAAACTCAAACAAAAACACAAAAACTCTCCATTGCCGTCGACAGTTTCCCTCACCGTCAAAACTCACCATTGCCGCCGCTTTCAAAACACAAACTCTCCCTCGCCGTCAAAACTCTCTCTTTATCAGGTATTATTTCTCTTTACGATATTGTACAATGTTTTAGAATTTATGATGTTGATATCAAAGTCTCTGCATGTATCAGTTTTTATTTTGGGTGGTTTGATGTTGCAGGTATCAACATCAAATACTTCATGATTTTCATGATTTTAGTAAAACTGTGTGTTTTGGATTATTTTGGATTATTTTGGATTGGAATTCTTGATGTTGTTCTTGTATGAACGAACTATTTTCATAATTTTATTAAACTGTGTGTTTTGGATTGCTCTTGTATTAAATTGTGTGTTTTGGATTGCTTGCATCAAATACTTCAAAAAGGGTTATTCTGGTTATATTCTTACGACTACGTTTACTTCATTTGTTATAATCTGTGGAGTAATGTTGTTGCTGTGACAACCCTCGAAAAACGCTGAAATTTTAAACAAATAAACATGCATAAATTGCTGAAAGTACGGGGTTTTAAAAACTTTTTTACATGCCAACAATAAGAGGAAAGTCAAGTGAAACGTAATCAAAGTACAAATACAATAACGAAGATATAGTCTCTCAAAACGTAGTCAAGTCTAAAGTAAATGTCTAGTAAACTAGCATCGAACGTCAAGGTGAATCGTCTAAGGCCAAAGCCCGCTAGCTCACTCATGAACCCCAAAAACATCATTTGCAAACAACATGTTCATTCATAAACATGAATGCCACAGTCAGTGGGGAGTACCTCCTAGTTCTCCCAGCCATATCACATCAAAAAGTATATAAGCAAATACATAAGCATATAACATCATACATACAATCATATCATATAAAGTATAAGTAGGCATTTTATAATATCATGAACCAAACATGTGAAACATTCGTTATACTATCATCAGACAATATTAACTCGGGGAAGACTTGCCTTGGAAACCACATACGCACTAAGGGCGGAAAGAGTGCAAGCATCATGCTCCGGCTAAAACCCGCTCGGAGATGAGGTCGAGAATAAACAAGCAAGTACGCTATATGCAATGACACCACCTCACAAAGATACAACATTTGACAGCCCCAATTATATGCGTTCACCTTCCAACAACGTCGTCATATCCCCACTATAAATGCACAAGCATTAAGGTTGTACCCATATCGCTCTGACATCAAGTCCAACGAGTATAGAGGTGCAACCGGGAAATGAGAGTTCAAATCATCCAATATACAAGACTCGATCCATTTCTCAAGGCATAAGTGACAAAAGGGGGAACATGCTAAAACCGTCACTAAACATGTGATAAAGTCATGTGAGATATCGTATAGTCTAAACATGAATATTTAATGTCATTACGTAAGTTTATAAGATAAACAAACCATACAATCCATTAAATGTGAAGACAAGTGGAAGAAAAGAAGAGAAAGAAACACAGAAGGGCCCAGCCGGTCAAGGGGACCGGCGGCCGGGTACCTGGCTGGGCACCACAACAACATCGAACAACAACAACATCACAGGGAGTCCCAGCCGGTGGGTGTGACCGGCGGCCGGCAACCCGGCTGGGACACGCAAGCATAACCGAAAACAAAGGGAGGGAAGATAAAGAGAACTCCCAGCCGGTGGGGCGACGAACGCCGACCGGTAGGCTAGCTCGGGAACGCATGACAACAAATTCAACAACTTAATACAAGGTGTTCCCAGCCGGTCAGGGGGGCGGCGGCCGGGTGGCCGGCTTGGACACACACCACTCAAAATCATTCAAAAACTTAACACATTTGGATCTAGAGCTCCCAGCAGGTGAGGGTAGGCGGCGGCCGGCGGGCCGGCTGGGGCACACAGTGCTCGAAAATCAACAAACAACAACTCAATACAATTCATACCCAATCATTTCTACCATCATTTATCATTACTAAGTCTCATTATATGCAACATAATCATACCCAATCATTACATACCAATATTTAAAACAACATAAGACAACATTTATTATCAAACACAAGTCTAATTATATCAAATGAGTAAATCCAACAACATTAACATAAATTTGCATAAGATTAACATATGAGAGGAAAATTAACATACAAGTGAGTAACAAACACATATTTAAGTGCAAACAACTCATAGAACTTGATATGTCTAGTTTTTATATGATTTTACTCCTTAAATTAGCTTGATTTTACATGATTATTATACTTTGTTTAGTATTTTTGTGAGCTAATTACGTGTTCGAGGTACATTGCTCGTTTTTGCTATGTTTTTTCGGAATCTAAGCATTTAGAGGCTTTTTCCTAACACAATTAGCAAGCACCAAAGTCCAACAAGCTAATGGAAGCAAAATGGACCATGAAAGGAGAATGACAAGCCAAATATGAAGATTTGTGAAATGGATTGAAATGCAAAACCAAAAATGAAGCCCAAAGCAAGGAGCCCACAAACGCAAGCATAGGATACTCCTTTAGATGCTCAAGAAACCCTAAACTTGCAATTAACCGGAGAATTAAGGTGTTTAAAGGCATATCTTAGGATTCCTTAAGCATTAAATGGAGCAATTAAGCTAATGTACCCGGATTAAGGAAACCCCGATCGGGGTTCCCAGGCCTTGATCTGGGTTTGGCTTCTGTGAACACAACCGTTTCAAGTCCCTCTCCCTATATAAAGGAGAGGGACTTCGACACTTAGGGATATCTTTTTTCACATCTTTTACTCATCCTTACACACATCCTTTACATTCTTACTCATATCTTTTCACTACATTTTCCTTAGTTTAAGCACAAGTTTCTCTTAGTTTCATATCTAGTTAAACATTTAGTTATTACTTTGTTCAAACATTTGGTTACATTTCAAAGTTGTAATTCAATCTTTCCATTCAAGCATTTGGGTTATTTTTTCTTTATTTCCGAGTTATATTTCTCTATTGCGGTAATCCTAATTCTACTTTTATGTTAGTATTCACTTTCGTCTTTTGCCTTACAAATCATTTAATTAATCGTAACATTTAGTTAATCATATTTTCATTGTTATCTACTTTAGAATTGTTAGTTTTCATTCACTTAGTGTAGCACATTTTATTAACAAGTTGTTTTCCTTTATAACTTTATATTCATCATGCTTATTATATCAAATACTATTAGTTTAAACATCAACATGAGTGAGTAGTTTCATTTGTCTAGGGATTAAGGAAGCCATGCATAATTAGTAAGTTGTAAATGTTAAAATAAGGATGAACTAATATTGATAAATGTTTTCTATCACATGCTTGTATTATTTTGTTAATCTTTGTTATTTGGCCAATTGCATTGATTAAATTTCTTAATTCATTCTATAAGTCGAGAGACACGGAATCGGATTAGACTAAGCATGTGTAGTAGGACGACTCTAGTCATAACGAAAGTTTTCTAGGACTCGACCTAAGGTTGACACTAATATCGAGAGATGTGTGTCTTTACCCTAAACAATTAACAATATTCAGAATTCATATGTTTAACATGAGCATTTACGTATTTGCATGAGTGACCCGACTCCCCTAGACTCTTTTAATATTATTTGATTTGCATCATAGTTAGCTAAACATCAAACCAAACCAAACCGTTAAACCGACTTTGATAGTAGTCCATTCATTGCATTTCATAACGAAATTCCCGTCTCCTTGTGTTCGACCCCTCGTACTACATTTATTTGTGTCTAGGGAAATTTATCTTTGCATAGGTATGCGATATATCCTATCAAATTTTGGCGCCGTTGCTGTGGACACGGTTTTATTTCGTTTTTGATTTGTAGACTTCTATCATATTTTTTTTTCTTTTGTCTTTAGGAACATTTGTTCCTTGAGACCATACTTACAATTTCCTTGAAGATTGTTGCCTTAGCCCAGGTCTTCTCGTGAGGAAGAATTACTTTCACCGGATTCCGAGCCCGAGAAAACCTTTAGTAGAAGGCGATGCTTTTGGAAAGAAGTAAAAGACGCCTCTTCTTCCGTGCAAGTTGAAAGTGCCAGAAAGTCTTACTTAGACGATCTGGAAAATATTGAAAAGGAGGAGGTTTCTAGTTCATCATCATCACCACCACTCTCACCAACTAGGAGAATGGTGAAACTTTCCGATCATTCCAAGCCCACTGCGGCTATGCTTCCGGCCGGTATCACCACCACTCAAATTACCTCCCCGGAATTCGAGATCAAACCAGCCTTCATTACCCTTGTGGAGAGGAAGCAATTTGGGGGAAGTCCTTTGGAGGATCCCAATTTGCATGTGCAAAACTTTTGTGACTATTGCTTCATGATTCGCCAAACAGGTGTCACTCAAGCCCAAATTAGGGAAATAATTTTCCCTTTTTCTTTGAAGGGGAAGGCAAAACTTTGGATCAATAGCCTTGATCGTGCCACCATGGGAGTGACAAATTGGGAGACATTGGCTCTTGCTTTCTATCAAAAGTATTTTCCACCCGAGAAAACTCAAACTTTGAGGAGCCAAATCACGGGATTTCGTCAACAAGCTCTTGAGAGCTTATATAAAGCTTGGGAGAGGTACAAGGAGCTCCAAAGTCAATGCTCACACCATGGGTTGGATGCTTGGTTCCTTGCCATAACATTCTACAATGGGTGTTGTGCCGAATCCCGAAGAATTCTTGATTCCGCCAATAATGGGCGTTTTCAAGAGATTGACACGGATATTGCTCATGCCAACATTGAATCCATGGCGATCCACGATGCCCAATATGTTAATTCTCGGAGTGCACCATGTTGGAGTAAGTGTCCTCAACAATAGTGTGATCACATAATTAAGTCTCAATACTAAGAATACAAAAGGGATGATGAATATTATAGTCAATTGGTCAACATAAATCGGTAAAGATTGGCTCAATTGAGTTTGACGTTACTGTCGTATGACAGTGGTGATCAGTTGATCCCTTGAGGTCACACCTAAAGGACAATTCCATAATCATGTACATTAATTAATTGTATAGCGATACAGATTAATTAATCCCTTAAATTGAACTAAGTTTAAATTGAAAGTGAGAAATATATCTTATTGTAATATGATTAAATAAGATTCATTTTAGTAATTTAATTGTTATATTACTAAGAGTGCATTATGTTTATGAAACATTTGAGATAAGCAAAATTGGTTAATTATAATTACAAATTGTTGTATATTATATTAACCAAATATGAGATGACCCTTTTTATTTACATGTAATTATAAAATGTGACTTAAAATGTTAAGTCTAATTTATTTGTTATGAAATTGCATTTAAATTAGTTAAATGTACATTTATAAGCTTAATTACATGTTACATGTCACATGTCACATATGTGACAAATGACAAAATCACAAAAATAAAATGGACTCCATTTTACATATGATGCGCCGGTTTTTGGGTAGATAGGGTAGAGTTTAGGTGTTGATTATTGTTCTAATTGAGAATTAAAACATAATCATAACCTGCCCAAGACTAGCCCTAAGTCTAGTGCCTTGTTAAGAACAAAAGAAAAGCACCAACCCTTCCCCATAAGCATGGGTGGCCGGTCCATAGCTTGCATAAGAGGACTTGTTCCTCTTATTTTTAATAGAAATCTCATACAAGCAAACATGCAACTTATCTCTCAAAAACCTCCATCTTCTCTCTAAGAAAACTTAAGAAGTTTTCCTACAAATTGAGTTCATGAAATTTCTAATAAAAATTACTAAGTGTAGTAATAAGAGTTATTGGAAATATATTAAGGACTTCTTCTTTATATTAGTGTAGTATTTAGAAGAGATAAAGGGGCTTGTTTTGGGTGCAACTAATTGGAGAGTTTCTAATTTGTAACTTGGAAGATCATCCTTATTATATAAGCTCAAGAACAATATTTGAAAGGAGTTCAAGTATTGTGCCCATATTGTTCATATTCAATGTAAGGAAATGGTTTCTTCTTATCTTTGTGTTATTTATGTTATGCATGCATAAGATCTATTTAGTTTAAGAGTAAACTAAATGTATAATGATATTAGAAGTGTCTAATATTAAGTTTAAGAAACTTATAAGTGGTATCAGAGCCAAGGTTATTGCATGCATAATAGATTTTTAGTTTTTTCGAATTATTGTAACTTAAAGAAAACTAGTAATTTGTGTTTTATAAGATAAAATCACAAAGTTATTTGCATGTCAATATATTCTGGTCCTAATATAATTTTAGGTCATTTTGATGATTTATGGAAATTTATAGTGCTCAAATATGATTTTTAGTGTTTTTATTACATTTTAATGAGTAAAATGATGTTTAAAATGCTAAAAAAAAAAAAATAGTTAGACTTATCTTCTGATCTTGAAATTTTTACACAATATCACACTTGAACTTTACTTACTGTATGTAAATTAAATCTCGTGTGAAGTGGATTTGTTTCGTATGATTTATGATTTTTATATGATAAAATGAAATAAATAAAGGCCAAATGGTTAAAAATACTTCTGCTTTGAATATGTCCATGAAATTTTATTATGTTGTCACATGAATGTTTTCCTATTAGGCTGGAAAATGTGAGAGGCATATGATTTGTCTAGCATGATGTATGAATTTTTAATGTAAAACTGGCATAAATATTGACTAATTTAGCAAATATAGCTAAATTAAATTTCATGTCAAGATAAAATTGCTCCTGGTTGCATAAATGTCCCACCTTTCATATCTAAATTTGAAAATTTAATATGATTAATTTTTGCATGCTTTATGTATTTTATTTCATAAAACCGATAAAGCGCAACCATTTTTCTCAAAAAATGATTCGAAATTTTAACCATAATTTTTGACATTATGAGTGTCATGGAAATGTTCCAGAATGTACAAAAATTTAAAATTTGAAATTTGAAATTCTTGTAATTAAATTTGTATTTATTTGATTAAAATATGATTTTAAAAGTCTAATTATGAGTAATTATATAACAACAAGTTGAATTGTTGTCAAAAATTGAGTGATGACTAATGTTTGAGGCCTAAATGAGTTGGGATAATTAACTTGGACTTAAATATGATTTAAGTATTATTTTGTGATTTTAAAATGTTATTATCACGCATTTCCGTAAAACCAGGTTATATTCGATATAAACCGTTAAATAGAGCGATTTGGCATTTAACATGAGCATGTTTTATAAATATTATAATGCTGCATTTTTATTTATGAATGTCATAATTTCAATTTATGAATGTCATATTTTGGTTTATGTAATTTGGAATTATGTAATTTTATCTTAGTATGGCCTTAGTTTTAATCAATATTGCCCGAAATGTAAGGGAATATTGATTCGGTTGTAATTAAATGTGATTTCGTATCACTTTTATTGTATTATTTTACAAATGCATAATAGGAAATTTGTAATTTTATTATATAATTTGTAATTATTTGTAATACCGGAGTTTCCCAAAGACGGTGCCATTCGGAAAGGAGTTCCGAGAGAGACGGTGACCTTGGGAGGCGTGCTTATGAATTTCAAGGGACCAAAGGAGTTGGTTTTCGAATTTGTAATAGATTATATGATTTTCTATTCTAGGAAAGCCCATACTAGGAGTTTTATTTTTATGCTTGCATTTTATTTAATATGTTTGCATGCATTACCAAATCGCCATAACATGACATGCATATTTCATCGAGTATTCGACCGTGTCAAATTAAAATAATCGTTAATTCATCGATTTAGTTCACTTCAACATGATAGATTATGATTTGACATGACCTCTCATAATAAATAATTGAGATCAAGCCTTACCAAATAGTAGAACCCATGAATCCCAATTTCGCAAGGAAGTAGGCTCGGCTCACCGGGGTGCTAAACTTGTTACATTGGGTAAGTGGGGTAATAAATGTTATTATTTCAAAATTTGGATTGAGCTCAACGGAAGTATTTGCGACCGTAGCCGCATGTGTTCATGGCTTAAGATAAATATTAAAGTAATATTATCGACCGAGAGTTCTAATGTAGAATCGATTAAAGAGTTAATCCACCGAATTGTGTTAATAAGGGATGAATCGGTTTACCGTGCCCAAGTTGATGTGAATTTGGATCTCGGAATCATTTATAATAGTTGGGTAGAGGTCACTATTTAAATGTTAAAACGTGATTTAAAATGTTTACAAGTATTTAAAACGATAAATGTTAACATTTCCTTTATGTCTAATTTTGTAGTCAATATTATTTATTCGCAATGGCAACTCCAAACACCAACGCTCCAACTCTCACAAACGTTTCATGGCTTCGATCCTTTATGGATCGATGCAAGTTAGAAAAGAATGGCGCTAATTTTGCCGATTGGAATGCGCAACTCCGCTTGGCCGCGGAAGGTGACGACAAGCTTCGTTACCTTACCGAAGCCTCTCACGAAACACCCAATGAAAGGTCAACCGCCGCTGCAAGGCGAGCCTATGAGGCTTACCAAAAGGAAGCCGCCGCGATCAAAAAAGTTTTGATCTTCTCTATGGAGGCCGATCTTCAAAGGAGTGCCATAAAGATGAGCACGGCCTATGAGATCTATGCCAATATTGTGACCATGTTTTCACAAGCTCCTAGAATCATTCAATATGAAATGGCTTCCGTGTTTTTTGACATGAATCTTAAAGAGGGCCAAAAGGTTAGCCCTCATGTACTCAAATTGATTGAGCATGTCGAGATTCTTAAAGTGCAAGGGGTTGACATTCCCGAACAACTCGTTATTGACCGTGTACTACATTCCTTGGGGAGAATCAAGGCATATGTGATGTTTAGGGTAAACTACAATATGCAGAATATGCAAACCTCTCTTCACAAATTGCACAAAATGCTTGTGCAAGCGGAGAGAGACATAGGCTAAATGTTAGCACCACTAAGGATGTACTTCACATCAATAACAAAAGCAAGGGGAAGTTCAAAAAGGGTGCCAGGAAGGGAAAGAAGCCCTCCACCTACAAAGGCAAAGGAAAAGCTATTGAGAATAGCTCACCCAAGTCTAAGAAAGGGGCCTCATACGAGGACAAGTGCCATTATTGTAATGGCGAAGGGCATTGGAAGAGGAATTGGCCCAAGTATCTAGGAGATATCAAAGCCGGAAAAATTGTTTCCGTTGGTAAATTTTCATCCCTATCATTTATGTTGTGATCTCAACTTTGGTATATAGATACAAGTTGTGATTCTTACCCTTTTTAATTGTAAATAGGGCACCCAAGCAAGGACAAGGGCAAGGACAAGCAAGCCTAAAGATGTTCTTCAAAGGGAAGCTAAAGTAGCCACCCATGGATGAAGACATGAGGAAGCTTGGACTCATTTTGTGTTGTCTTCTTATTGGGTTGTATTTTGTGACATGTTTTAGAAACTCTTTATTTCCTTGTTTGACAAAGGAAATTTGTTTATTTCCTTTTATGAACAACTGGTTGAAATTGGATTTTAGTGACTTGGTTTTCAACCCAAGTCACTCGGTTTATGGAAACTTTTTCATTCTAAAACTTGTCATTATACTCTACTTGAACTAATAACATAAATTATATCGAATCGAATTGATCATGTAAATATTATGATGATGGGATCATTATAATAAAAAGGCTAAGAATTCGATTCTCACTTTGAAAGATCAATTGCTAAGTCGAAATTGAGGTATTGAACTCAAAATAGGGAATCTACCAAACCAATTGGCCATACCACTTATAAAGAAAGTAAATGACATGAATATGAGTTCACCTCTTTAGCTCTTATAGAACTAGTCTATATTGAAGCAAAGATTCGATGTCTTTACAAAGAAGTCTTTAGTAGATCACTTAAGGTCATGCTGTGATACTTCTACCTCCCTTACAAAGTATGAGTACAAAATTATTTGTGGCTCATAAGGCTATCTTTAAAGAAAATAGTTGTATCTTTCTAAAGATAGAGTGGGAGAAAATAAGCGACAACGAAAAACTAGTTAGGAACTAGTGAGAAAACCAAAAAGAAAATGCTCTTAGGTTAGACTCAAGACTAGTGAGGAGACCAAAAGAAAGCGTTCTTAGGTGAATCCTTAGACTAGTGACGAGACCAAAAGAAAATGTTCTTGATATAATAATATTATGATCTGTGAAGTGGAAGCACCTAGAAATTTTAAAATTCGATTTTCTTACATAAGAGACTTATGAAACAAAATGGAATCTATGCAAAGAAAATGTTTTATTTGGAGTTGTCCAATTATAGTTGCATGGATAGACATATAGATGTCTACAAAAGCTAAGTTAATGCGTAACTATGCTTAGATCCAAATCATCAGTGAAATACCTCATTGTAGGTGTGTACAAGATACACAACAAAACCACATGCCCAAATAGGGATTTGGAATAGGAAGTGTACATGACATAAGCCTATGGTATGTATCTACCTGAAGGTTATGATGATCCTTTCTATTATGAGATAAGAGAAGAGTCTTGCTCGAATTGTCGAAATGTCATGTATAGACATGAAATTCAGTGGGAGTTAAAAGTTATCATGAAGTTCAGTGGGAGAAATTGTTTTCCACGTGAATGACGTATCACTCGTTGTGAGTAACGTATTTGTATTACCTTTTTGAAAGAAATGGTTGGATTTTAATATTGGATGAAAGAGGGGAACATGTATACTAAAAATCTATTGTAGAATAGAAGATTTTAGCTTGACATTTAAAAGGTATCTTATATCGATAAGATCCTTAATCTTTTCAACAAGTTAAATAGGTTATTTATGTTGATAAAAGTGAGATCACTATGAAAGGGTCATAGTCATCCACAGAACCCAAGAGTTGTTGATCACATGATACCAATCATGTATGCCATTACATACACATAGCTAAATAAATTGTATGCTGAGAGCATGACAAACCTATAACAAATTAATCCACATGATTGTCATTGGATAGCCGACTAGAAAATCCATAGGGTTCTCAAGGAGAACTAGGGATTCATTCTTGTGTTTGGTAGAGAAAATTTGGATATGTGGTAAAAGTTACACAACCCAAATTTCCAAACTTATAAGGATTTGTCGAAATCCTAGGCGTATTTTTGTTATACAAGAAGGAAATAACTAAAAGGGTGATTGAAGAGTCAACCGTTATAAATTCTACAAATAGAGACATATTACATTATGATGAGGATAAGGTGGCTTACAAGGAGCTAATGGTAGATCCTTTCACCTAAATACCTATCAGTTATCATGATAACGAGTGGGAGCATCTTTCAAGTTAAAGAGCCCAACACTAGATAGAGATCTAGACATGTACGTAGATGAATTCATGTTATTAGGAATAACACTGGATAAAAGGAAAAAAACAATTCACAAAGTTGGAATAAATGAATATATGGTATATTCACTACCCAAGCCTTTATTGCATTTAATAAGATCGTCATGAATTGTCATGGACGAAATAAACTTTAGATTATATGATATAAAGCAATAACATTGTGTTGATTGTTCATATATGATAATCACATTTATCGTTTGAGTTTCTAAAACTCGTTTTGTGCTTTGTTATATCTAAATGGGTTGTAGAGACAATTTTGAACCCCATTAAAGTGGACTGTATTAACATTGCATTGGCCCATAGTCACTTATATGAGATGACATCTCGAAATGACTAGATTGTGGTGCGATTGATGGCAAGTTCAAGGGTCATAGGGTCATAGTGATGACCAATCGATCACATAGATAGACTGTAAGGGACAATCTGTCGGGTAGTGACCGCTTATAGAGTTCTGGCAATTCTTGTAGCCTGGTCGTGGCAAGAGCAACTAGTATTCTTTTGAGTCAATTCTTTGACTAAAGACTGTTCGCCTAAGGTGGCATAGTTTCTGAGTGACTTTTATTTATGCTCTACGACCTTCGTAACTGGGGTCAAATGAGCATCTTTTGGGTCATGATGAGCTATGGCTATTCGAAGGGAATAGTGCGATAGGAATTGTCCACCCCTTGTCAGGGTTGTTTTAAATCTCAAGGCCACTCGAGGAGGAATAAGCTGAAAATACGTGGCCACGCTCGGAATGTATCTATGGTAGATAATTCCGGTCAGACAGTTACTCTCCAGATCGAGGAAACCACTCTTGATACGATCAAATGCAAGTACGACCTGCAAGACACCTTGCATTGAGTGGGAGATATGTAATAGGACAAGTGAATTGGTGACGCACACTTGTCTCGGACAAGTGGGAGATTGTTGGAGTAAGTGTCCTCAACAATAGTGCGATCACATAATTAAATCGCAATAATAAGAATACAATAGTGATGATGAATATTATAGTCAACTGGTCAACATAAATCGGTAAAGATTGGCTCAATTGAGTTTGACGTTACTGTCGTATGACGGTGGTGATCAGTTTATCCCTTGAGGTCACACCTAAAGGACAATTCCCTAATCATGTACATTAATTAATTGTATAGCAATACAGATTAATTAATCCCTTAAATTGAACTAAGTTTAAATTGAAAGTGAGAAATATATCTTATTGTAATATGATTAAATAAGATTCATTTTAGTAATTTAATTGTTATATTACTAAGAGTGCATTATGTTTATGAAACATTTGAGATAAGCAAAATTGGTTAATTATAATTTCAAATTGTTGTATATTATATTAACCAAATATGAGATGACCCTTTTTATTTACATGTAATTATAAAATGTGACTTAAAATGTTAAGTCTAATTTTTTTGTTATGAAATTGCATTTAAATTAGTTAAATGTACATTTATAAGCTTAATTACATGTTACATGTCACATGTCACATATGTGACAAATGACAAAATCACAAAAATAAAATGGACTCCATTTTACATATGATGCACCGGTTTTTGGGTAGATAGGCTAGAGTTTAGGTGTTGATTATTGTTCTAATTGAGAATTAAAACATAATCATAACCTACCTAAGACTAGCCCTAAGTCTAGTGCCTTGTTAAGAACAAAAGAAAAGCACCAACCCTTCCCCATAAGCATGGGTGGCCGGTCCATAGCTTGCATAAGAGGACTTGTTCCTCTTATTTTTAATAGAAATCTCATACAAGCAAACATGCAAATTATCTCTCAAAAACCTCCATCTTCTCTCTAAGAAAACTTAAGAAGTTTTCCTACAAATTGAGTTCATGAAATTTCTAATAAAAATTACTAAGTGTAGTAATAAGAGTTATTGGAAATATATTAAGGACTTCTTCTTTATATTAGTGTAGTATTTAGAAGAGATAAAGGGGCTTATTTTGGGTGCAACTAATTGGAGAGTTTCTAATTTGAAACTTGGAAGATCATCCTCATTATATAAGCTCAAGAACAATATTTGAAAGGAGTTCAAGTATTGTGCCCATATTGTTCATATTCAATGTAAGGAAATGGTTTCTTCTTATCTTTGTGTTATTTATGTTATGCATGCATAAGATCTATTTAGTTTAAGAGTAAACTAAATTTATAATGATATTAGAAGTGTCTAATATTAAGTTTAAGAAACTTACACACCCATCCAAGGAGGAGAGGTAGTTGCCGACACTAGCATATTGAAGAATCAAATTCTTTTGCTCCAAGAAAAGTTGGAGGCTCAACAAGCGGTTCATCAACTCAATGCCGTGTCTTCTACTAGCCAAATTGTTGTTTGCGAAAGTTGTGGAGGTGCGGTCATTACTATAATGTGTGCCAAGCCACAATGGAAGATGTATGTGCTTTTCAAACTTTTAAACAAAGTTCTTATCCACCGGGTACCTTTTGCAATACTTACAACCCAAACACAAAATTCCACCCCAACTTGTCCTACAAAAGCAACAATGTGCTCAATCCTCAACCCTAACAAAATTTTGTGCCTCAAGCTCAACAAAATGCCTATGTCCCACAACAAAGATTCAATTATCCACCGGGTTATCAAAATAAAACTACCAACAAAGACCACCAATCCAAAACTCCCAACCAACCCAAGTTCCACCACCCCAAAATGTCCAACAAAACTATCAAGAACTCAAGTTCTTGGTAGTGCAATTGGCTAAGACTCAATCGGAAATGTTGGCTCAATTTCAAAAGAATGATCAAAGCCACGGTTCAGCAATCAAAATGCTAGAGCAACAAATGGCTCAACTAGCCACTTCTAGCTCTCAAAGAAGACCGGGTCAATTACCACCTCAATGTGAAAACCCTCGCGAATGCGGAAATAAAACATAACAAGCATGTGATTTATATAGCGGAAAATATGGTATTTTTAAAACTTTTTACATGCTAAGATAAAAATACGAGGAATGTCAAATAAATACAAACTAAAATAGAATATACTACAAAGAGACGAAGTCTCTCAAAATGTTATCAAATCTCAAAGTTGTTTAGCAACTAGCTAATAAACGTCTAGGGGTGATTCGTCAAGACCAACGCCCGCTAGCTCACACCCGAACCTTAAATACAACAAGCAAAATCCATCCAAGCAAGCAACCTGTTCATCCATGAAAAACATGAATGCCACAGTCAGTGGGGAGTAACTCCGGGTTCTCCCAACCATATCACAAATAACATACTTAAACGGAAATACGAAAGTAGAAGCATGTATATATAAATATACATGTGAAATACGAGAAGGATAAATAGGCAATTCAATATATAAGGATATCGATACATGAAGTACAAAACATTAACCATCATATTATAGATAGACTCGGGGAAGACACTCTTAGGCAACCATACACTCACTAGGGCTTGCATCTCACCGTTAGCGGCATAAGCTTGATAAGATTGAGACTCGACAAACAAACCATGCCAAGTCATCCAACGATCACTAATAATCAATCATATAATCATCCATCCAAACGTACGAATACGTTGACAACATCTCTCACGGTAAATGACACGCACTAACACCGTGTACATGGCAAGTATGATTAAAATCGCATCCACGGGATAAACATTTCCCTGAACGCATACACGATTCAAACATTTTGTATATGTAGACTAATTTCCTCCTGGTAGAATGACGATCATAATACGGTCCTAGTCTAAACCTGGCCAGACTCTCGGAATTACATTTTCCGATTCGACATGCGATAAACATTTCGCATCCAAGACTCGGTCAATCATAGACGCCGAGTACCCCAAATTCGGTCAACATTCACGAAAGAGGCGGAAAAGAGCACAAGCATCATAACAAGCGGTACGCTACATGCAATGACACCACCTCGCAAGTATACAACATTTGACGGCCGGGTCGATCAACGCAAAGCGTTCGCCTCCCAACAACGTCGTCATATGCCCACTAATACATGCAATTAAGCAGTAAGGATACACTCCTCGTTCCGACATTCCAGCCTTACGAACGAAGAGGTAGACAGGGGAATGAGAGTACATAATACATAACAATTAGTGCTCAAATCATAACATATGTAAAACCGACTCAAAGTGGGATATATGAAAAACCGTCACAAAACATGCGATACAAGCGAAAAGAATATCATATATTCGAAACATTAATATTTAAAGTCATTGCGTAAATTTATACGATAAACTAACCATCGGAAATATTATAAATGAAAATATAAGAAAGAAACGAAGAAAAAGCTTCAGGGGGTGCCGGCCGGTCCATAGGACCGGCTGCCGGCTACCCGGCTGGCACTTCAACATATATTGAAAACGAGTGAAAATACAGGGGAGTCCCAGCCGGTCAAAGGGACCGGCAGCCGGCTACCCGGCTTGGACCAACATAATACCAAAATCCTCCAAAATTTACACCCGCAGCCCCAGTCGGTCAGCTGACCGGCAGCCGGTCGGCCGGCTGGGACCAACTTAACCCGTGATTCACTTTGCTTCACTACAATCACTCAATTTCATTAACAACCATCACAATTAGAATCAACTACCATTATCATTCATCCATACTCATTAACAAGTATCAACTAACAACAACTATCATCAACAACACAATTCCTATGATTACTAATCCTATTCTAAATAAGATTACTAACATAGAAAACACATTAAAACACGTAATGATATCGAGTAACCCTTCACCGTTACCTTTACACGTCTTCAATCGATTTCTAAGCCTTCGTCCACTAGATAGTAATCCTTATCGGGGTCTTGAAGGTCTCCACCTATACAAAGACGACAAAAGATGAACATAATTCATCTTTGAGAAAGACGGAAAAATTGAAAATGAGAAAGACGGTAATTTTATTACCATATAAGGTAGAGGACGATGAGAGCGGAAGATTAAGACAAAAAGTAGAGGATTTGAGTGAGTAAAGGATGAGTAGTGATGAATTTGAGTTGATCCATTAATGGAGTTAGGGTTTTGGTGGTTTGTACGAGGAAGAAGAGTAAGTGGAAAAAGAATGAGGGTGTTAGGTTATAAGGGTGAGTGAGTGGAGAATTATGGGGGAAAAAGCCCAAAAGCGCCTTAAGGCGTAACTCACACGCAATTTCGAGTAGAGTCCGAATACAAACTCGGATTTGCTAAATTAGACACGAAAAACTAAGTTCTAGACTAAAACTAAAGTTACGCTGAAAAGTATCCGTATAATATTTTTAATATAAAAATAGGGTACATTTGCGGGTGTTACATCAAGGTGAGCAACCACATGATACTCTCAATGCAATCACCTTGAGAAGTGGTACAAAGTATGATGAGCCACCCCTGCCCAAACACGATGAGGAGGTGCTTGTTGAGTTGGAGGTTTCCCCTAGTGGTGAGAAGGATGAGGTTATGCCCGAGAAGGTGGATGATCCTATTGTGCTTGAGCAAGTCAAAGATGTGGAGGATGCTCCTCCAAAGAAGGTTGTTGAGAAAAAGGAGCAGTAAAAAGTCAAAGTGCCTTTCCCTCATATATTGGCAAAGCATCACAAGAACACTCAATTCGGTAAATTCATGGAAGTTGTGAAGAACCTTCAGGTAACTGTTCCTTTTACCGAATTAATCACTCAAATTCCATCTTACACTAAGTTCATGAAAGACATTTTAACTAAGAAGAGGACTTTTGACGAAGTTGAAACTATAGCCTTCACCGCCGAGTGTAGTGCTCTTTTGCAAAATAAGTCCCCTCCTAAGTTAAAAGATCCCGGTAGTTTTTCCATTCCATGCACATTTGGTACCTATCAAATTGATAAAGCTTTATGTGATTTAGGTGCTAGTGTAAGTGTCATTCCTTACTCTATTTGTGCTAAGCTTAATATGGGAGTCTTGAAATGTACTAGTGTCACTTTGAAAATGGCGGACCGTTCTCTAAAACGCCCTTTGGGAGTTTTGGAGGATGTTCTCGTCAAAGTTGGTAAATTCTTTATTCCGGTTTATTTTATTGTTCTTGACATGACCGAAGATGCCCAAATCCCAATCATTTTGGGGAGACCCTTTTTACATACCGCGGGTGCGGTAATTGATGTCAAGAATGGTAAAATTACATTGGAAGTGGGTGACGATAAGGTCACATACAATTTGAATAGTGCCATGAAGAGTCCAATGTTAGAGGAGTCTTGCTTTTCTATTGATGTTTTGGATGTTGTTGATCTTGTTATAGATGACTCTATCTCTCGGTCTTTGGTTAAAGACCCATTGGAGGCACTCTTGCTATTAGAATCATTTGCAGGTGATCAGGAGATTGGGAATGAGGAGATAGATGCTTTAGAGAATTAATTGGATGGAGAGGAGTTATCATTGGAGGAGAGCTCACACTTCATAGGTTTGGTTTCTACACCTCAAGACCTTGAGGTACAAAAACCCGAACTTAAACCCCTCCCTTCTAATTTGAAGTATGCTTTTCTAGATGATGAGGAAATGTGTCCGGTAATTGTTGGTGCTAATTTGAGTGAGAGTCAATTGTCTTCGTTGCTTCATATTTTAAAATCTCACAAGAAAGCTATTGGCTATAAACTAGATGATTTAAAGGGCATAAGCCTCGAGTTTTGCATGCATAGAATCCATCTAGAGGAAGATCATAAACCATGTGTCCAAGGTCAAAGACGACTAAATCCTAATATGCAAGAAGTGGTTAAAAAGGAAGTGATTAAATTGTTAGATGCGGGAATTATTTATGCAATTTCCGATTCCAAATGGGTGAGTCTGGTCCAAGTGGTGTTGGTGTAAATATCCTCAACAATTGTGCGATCACATAATTAAATCTCAATAATAAGAATACAAAGGGATGATGAATATTTTAGTCAACTGGTCAACATAAATCGGTAACGATTGGCTCAATTGAGTTTGACGTTACTGTCGTATGACGGTGGTGATCAGTTGATCCATTGAGGTCACACCTAATGGACAATCCCCAAATCATGTAAATTAATTAATTGTATATCGATACTGATTAATTAATCCCTTAATTTGAACAGATTTAAAATGAGAATTATATCTTATTGTAATATGATTAAATAAGATTCATTTTGGTAATTTAATTGTTATATTACTAAGAATGCATTATGTTTATGAAACATTTGAGATAAGTGAAATTGGTCGATTATAATTACAAACTGTTGTAGATTATATTAACCAAATATGAGATAACCCATTTTATTTACATGTAATTATAAAATGTGACTTAAAATGTTAAGTCTAATTTATTTGTTATGAAATTGCATTTAAATTAGTTAAATGTACATTTATAAGCCTAATTACATGTTACATGTCACATGTCACACATGTGACAAATGACAAAAATCACAAAAATAAAATGGACTCCATTTTATATATGATGCACCGGTTTTGGGGTAGATAGGGTAGTGTTTAGGTGTTGATTATTGTTCTAATTAAGAATTAAAACATAATCATAACCTACCTAAGACTAGCCCTAAGTCTATTACCTTGTTAAGAACAAAAGGAAAAGGTACCCACCCTTCCCCATGTGTGTAGCCGGCTATGCTCATGAATAAGGAGAAGTTTTCTCCTTATTTCTATCATTCATTCATCTCATAAGAAATGTGATGCTTATCTCTCATAAAAAGAACTTCTCACACTAAGAAAACTCAATAAGTTTTATCATAAACTTGAGTTCTAATTATCACATAATATTACTAGTGTAATAATAAGAGTTATTTGATAAATTATTAAGGGATACTACAATATATACTACTGTAGTATTTTGTAGTGAAAAAGGGGTTTGTCTTGGTGCATCTAATAGGAGTGTTCTTACACTAAGAACTTGGAATTTCATCCCAAATATTCTAAGTTCAAGAACAAGATTAGGAAGGTGTCCTAATCTTGTGCCCATATTTGTACCAATATCAATGTAAGGAATTAAAATGTTTTTTCTTATTTTGTATTGTTTTGTTATGCATGCATAAGATCCATTTATTTTAATGAGTAAACTAATTGTAATATGATTATAAATGTCTAATATTGAGTTTAAGAAACTTACAAGTGGTATCAGAGCGCCAAGGTTGTTGCATGCATAATCGATTTATAGTTTTTTCGAGTTATTGTAACTTAAAGAAAACTAGTAATTTGTGTTTTATAAGATAAAATCACAAAGTTATTTGCATGTCAATATATTCTGGTCCTAATATGATTTTAGGTCATTTTGATGATTTATGGAAATTTATAGTGCTCAAATATGGTTTTTAGTATCTTTATTACATTTTAATGAGTAAAATGATGTTTAAAATGCTAAAAATAGTTAGACTTATTTTCTGACCTTGAAATCGTTACACAATATCACACATGTATTTTACTTTTGGTATGTAAAATGTCGTGTGAACTGGACTTATTTCGTATGATTTATGATTTTTATATGATAAAATGAAATAAATAAAGGTCAAATGGTTTAAAATACTTTTGCTTTGAATATGATTATGAAATTTTAGTATGTTGTCACATGCATATTTTGCTATTAGACTGGAAAGTTTGAGACTAATTTGATTTATCTAGAATGATTTATGAAGTTTTAATGTAAAAATGGCATAAATAGTGACTAATTTAGCAAATATAGCTAAAATAAATTTCATGTCAAGAGAAAATTTTTCCTGGTTTCATAAATGTCCCACTATTTAGATATAAATTTGAAAATTTAATATGATTAATTTTTGCATGCTTTATGTATTTTATTTGATAAAACCGATAAAGCGCAACCATTTTTCTCAAAAACCAATTCGAATTTTTAAACCATGATTTTTGACATTATGAGTGTCATGAAAATGTTCCAGAATGTTCAAAAATTTAAAATTTGAAATTTGAAATTATTGTAATTAAATTTGAATTTATTTGATTAAAATATGATTTTAAAAGTCTAATTATGAGTAATTATATAACAACAAGTTGAATTATTGTCAAAAATTGAGTGATGACTAATGTTTGAGGCCTAAATGAGTTGGGATAATTAACTTGGACTTAAATATGATTTAAGTATTATTTTGTGATTTTAAAATGTTATTATCACGCATTTCCGTAAAATCAGGTTATATTCGATATAAACCGTTAAATAGAGCGATTTGGCATTTAACATGAGCATGTTTTATAAATATTATAATGCTGCATTTTTATTTATGAATGTCATAATTTCAATTTATGAATGTCATATTTTGGTTTATGTAATTTGGAATTATGTAATTTTATCTTAGTATGGCCTTAGTTTTAATCAATATTGCCCGAAATGTAAGGGAATATTGATTCGGTTGTAATTAAATGTGATTTCGTATCACTTTTATTGTATTATTTTACAAATGCATAATAGGAAATTTGTAATTTTATTATATAATTTGTAATTATTTGTAATACCGGAGTTTCCCAAAGACGGTGCCATTCGGAAAGGAGTTCCGAGAGAGACGGTGACCTTGGGAGGCGTGCTTATGAAGTTCAAGGGACCAAAGGAGTTGGTTTTCGAATTTGTAATAGATTATATGATTTTCTATTCTAGGAAAGCCCATACTAGGAGTTTTATTTTTATGCTTGCATTTTATTTAATATGTTTGCATGCATTACCAAATCGCCATAACATGACATGCATATTTCATCGAGTATTCGACCGTGTCAAATTAAAATAATCGTTAATTTATCGATTTAGTTCACTTCAACATGATAGATTATGATTTGACATGACCTCTCATAATAAATAATTGAGATCAAGCCTTACCAAATAGTAGAACCCATGAATCCCAATTTCGCAAGGAAGTAGGCTCGGCTCACCGGGGTGCTAAACTTGTTACATTGGGTAAGTGGGGTAATAAAAGTTATTATTTCGAAATTTGGATTAAGCTCAACGGAAGTATTTGCGACCGTAGCCGCATGTGTTCCTGGCTTAAGATGAATATTAATGTAATTTTATCGACCGAGAGTTCTAATGTAGAATCGATTAAAGAGTTAATCCACCGAGTTATGTTAATGAGGGATGAATCGGCTTACCGTGCCCAAGTTAATGTGAATTTGAATCTCGGAATCATTTATAATAGTTGGGTAGAGGTCACTATTTAAATGTTAAAAATTGTTTAAAATGTTTACAAGTATTTAAAATGATAAATGTTGACATTTCTTTTATGTCTTTAAAATTTGTAGTCATAATTGTTTATTCGCAATGGCAAATGCTAATTCGTCCACCACCACCTATGCTCCAATTCTCACGAATGTCTCATGGCTTCGATCCTTCATGGATCGATGCAAGTTAGAAAAGAATGGCGCTAATTTTACCAATTGGGATATGCAACTCCGCTTGGCCGCGGCGGGTGACGACAGGTTTCGTTACCTTGCCAAGGCCTCTCCCACCGCACCTAATGAAAGGTCAACCGCCACGCAAGGCGAGCCTATGAGGTAGCCACAAAGAGTCCGCCGCGATAAAAAACGTTTTGATCTTCTCGTTGGAGGCCGATCTTAAAGGGAGTGCCATAAGATGAGCACGGCCTATGAGATCTATGCCAAGCTTGTGACCATGTTTTTTCACAAGCTCCTAGGATCTTACAATATAAGACGGCTTCCAAATTATTCAACATGAACCTAAAAGAGGACCAAAAGTTAGCCCTCATGTACTCAAATTGATTGAGCATGTTGAGACTCTTAAATTGCATGGGGTGACCATTCCCGAACAACTGGTTATCGACCGAGTTTTACATTTCTTGGGGAAAACCAAAGCATATGTGTGGTTTAGGGCAAACTACAATATGCATAACATGAAAACCTCTCTTCATAAATTGCACAAGATGCTCGTGCAAGCCGAGAGAGACATGGGCTAAATGTTAGCACATCCAAGAATGTGTTCCATATTAATAAAAGGAGCAAGGGGAAGTTCAAGAAAGGTGATAGTAAAGGGAAAAAGCCCTCAACCTTCAAAGGAAAGGGAAAAAGCTATTGAGAATAGCTCACCCAAACCTAATAAAGGTGCCTCAACCGAGGACAAGTGCCATTATTGTAATGACATAGGGCATTGGAAGGGAAATTGCACTAAATATCTAGGAGATATCAAAACTGGAAAGATGTTTCAGTTGGTAATTTATCCCTATCGTTTATGTTATGATCTCAACTTTGGTATATAGATACAAGTTGTGACTCTTACCCTATTTAATTGTAATTAGGGAATCCTAGCAAGGATAAAGGCAAAGACAAGCAAGCCTAAGAAAGCTCTTCAAGGGAAGCTAAGGTAGCTACCCATGATTGAAGATCTATGGAAGCTTGGTCTCATTTTGAATTGTCTAAATTTTAGGATGTATTTTGAGACATTGTTTTTAGAACTTTTATAATTTCCTTGTTTGACATGGAAATCTGTTCAAATCCTTTTATTGACATTGGTTGAAACTGGATTTAGTGACTTGGTCAAGTCACTCGGTTTGTTGAAACTTTTAGTTCTAAAAACATATCATCATACTCTACTTGCACTGATAACATAAATTGTATTGACTCAAATTGATCATATTAGTATTATGATGATTGGATCATTATAATAGAAGACTAAGAATTCGATTCTCACTTTGAAAGATCAATTGCTATGTCAAAATTGAGTTATTAAACTCAAAGTAGGGAGTCTACCAAACCAATTGGCCACACCACTTAAAAATAAAGATTGTAATTGACATGAATATGAGTACACCTCTTTAGCTTATAGAACTAGTCTATCTCGAAGCTAAGATTCGTTGTCTTTACAATAAAATCTTTAGTAGATCACTTAAAGGTCATATTGTGATACTTCTATCTCCCTCACTAGTAAGAGTACAAAATTGTTTGTGGCTCAGAAGGCTATCTTTAAAGAAAATAGTTGTATTTTTCTAAAGATAGAGTGGGAGAAAATAAGCCACAACGAAAAACTAGTTAGGAACTAGTGAGGAAACCAAAAGAATATGTTCTTAGGTTAGACTCAAGACTAGTGAGGAGACCAAATGAAAGCGTTCTTAGGTGAATTCTTAGACTAGTGACGAGACCAAAAGAAATTGTTCTTGATATAATAAGATTATGATCTATGAAGTGGAAGTACCTAGAAATTTTGAATTTCGATTTTCTAAAAGAGACTTATGAAACTATATGGAATCTATGCAAAGAAAATGTTTTATTTGGAGTTGTCCAATTGTAGTTGCATGGATAGACATGTAGATGTCTACAAAAGCCAAGTTAATGCGTAACTATGCTTATATCCAAATCATCAATGAAATACCTCATAATAGGTGTGTACAAGATACACATCAAAACCACATGTCCAAATAGGGATTTGGAATAGGATGTGTACATGACACAAGCCTATTGTATGTATCTACCTAGAGGTCATGATGATCTTTTCTATTATAAGATATAAGAAGGGTTTTACTCGAATTGTCGAAAAGTCATGTATAGACATGAAATTCAGTGGGAGTTAAAGTCATGTATAGACATGAAGTAAGTGGGAGTTAAAGTTATCATGTAAAGACATGAAGTTCAGTGGGAGAAATTGTTTTCCACCTGAATGACGTATCACTCATTGTAAGTGACGTATTCACATTACCTTTTTGAAAGAAATCGTTGGATTTTAATGATTGGATGAAAGAGGGCAACATGTATACTAAAATCAAAATCTATTGTGGAATAGAAGATTTTAGCTTGGCATTTAAAAGGTATCTTATATCGATAAGACCCTTAATCTATTTCAACAAGTAAAGTAGGTTATTTATATTGATAAAAGTGATCACTATGAAAGGGTCATAGTCATCCACTGAACCTAAAAGTTGTTAATCACATGAGACAAATCATGTATGCCATTACATACACATTCCTAAATGAATTGTATGCTGGGAGCATGACAAGCCTATAATAAATTATTCCACATGAGTGTCATTGGATAGCCTACTAGAAAATCCATAGGGTTCTCAAGGAGAACTAGGGATTCTTTCTTGTGTTTGGTAGAGAAAATTTGATATGTGGTAAATGTTACACAAACCCAAATTTCGAAACTTATAAGGATTTGTCGAAATCCTAGGCGTATTTTTGTTATACAAGAAGCAAATAACTAAAAGGGTGATTGAAGAGTCAATCATTATAAATTCTACAAATAGAGACCTAGTACATTATGATGAGGATAAGGTGGCATACAAGGGTCTTATGGTAGATCCTTACACCTAAATACCTATCAGTTATCATGATAACGAGTGGAAGCATCTTTCAAGATAAAGATCCCAAGACTAGATAGAGATCTAGACATGTATGTAGATGAATTCATGTTATTAAGAATAACGTTGGATGAAAGGAAAAAGCAATTCACAAGGTTGGAATAAATGAATATATGGTATATTCACTACCGAAGCCTTTATTGCATTTAAATAAGATCGTCATGAATTGTCATGGACGAAATAATCTTTAGATTATATGATATGGAGCAATAACATTGTGCTGATTGTTCATATATGATAATCACATTTATCGTTTGAGTTTCAAAAACTCGTTTTGTGCCTTGTTATATCCAAATGGGTTGTATAGACAATTTTGAACCCCATTAAAGTGGGTTGTATTAACATTGCATTGTCCCATAGTCACTTATATGAGGTGACATCTCGAAGTGACTAAATTGTGGTGCGATTGATGGCAAGTTCAAGTGTCATAGGGTCATAGAGATGACCAATCGATCACATAGGCAGACTGTATGAGACACTCTGTCGGGAAGTGACCGCTTATTGAGTTCTGGCAACTCATATAGCCTGGTCGTGGCAAGAGCTACTAGTATTCTTTTGAGTCTATTCTTTGACTAAAGACTGTTCGCCTAAGGTGGCACAGTTTCAGAGTGACTTTGATTTATGCTCTACGACCTTCGTAACTGGGGTCAAATGGGCAACTTTTGGGTCATGATGAGTTGTGGCTATGCAAAGGGAATAGTGCGATAGGAATTGTCCACCCCTTGTCAGGGTTGTTTTAAATCTCAAGGCCACTCGAGGAGGAGTAAACTGAAAATACGTGGCCACGCTCGGAAGGTATATATGGTAGATAATTCCGGTTAGATAGTTACTTTCCAGATCGAGGAAACCACTCTTGATATGATCAAATGCAAGTACGACCTGCAAGACACCTTGCATTTAGTAGGAGATTGTAATAGGACAAGAGAATTGGTGACACACACTTGTCTCGGACAAGTGGGAGATTGTTGGAGTAAATGTCCTCAACAATAGTGCGATCACATAATTAAATCTCAATAATAAGAATACAAAGGGATGATGAATATTATAGTCAACTGGTCAACATAAATCGGTAATGATTGGCTCAATTGAGTTTGACGTTACTGTCGTATGACGGTGGTGATCAGTTGATCCCTTGAGGTCACACCTAAAGTACAATCCCCTAATCATGTAAATTAATTAATTGTATATCGATACTGATTAATTAATCCCTTAATTTGAACAGGTTTAAAATGAGAATTATATCTTATTGTAATATGATTAAATAAGATTCATTTTGGTAATTTAATTGTTATATTACTAAGAATGCATTATGTTTATGAAACATTTGAGATAAGCGAAATTGGTCGATTATAATTACAAACTGTTGTAGATTATATTAACCAAATATGAGATGATCCATTTTATTTACATGTAATTATAAAATGTGACTTAAAATATTAAGTCTAATTTACTTGTTATGAAATTGCATTTAAATTAGTTAAATGTACATTTATAAGCCTAATTACATGTTACATGTCACATGTCACATATGTGACAAATGACAAAATCACAAAAATAAAATGGACTCCATTTTACATATGATGCACCGGTTTTGGGGTAGATAGGGTAGTGTTTAGGTGTTGATTATTGTTCTAATTAAGAATTAAAACATAATCACAACCTACCTAAGACTTGCCCTAAGTCTATTACCTTGTTAAGAACAAAAGGAAAAGGTACCCACCCTTCCCCATGTGTGTAGCCGGCTATGCTCATGAATAAGGAGAAGTTTTCTCCATATTTCTATCATTCATTCATCTCATAAGAAATGTGATGCTTATCTCTTATAAAAAGAACTTCTCACACTAAGAAAACTCAATAAGTTTTATCATAAACTTGTGTTCTAATTATCACATAATATTACTAGTGTAGTAATAAGAGTTATTTGATAAATTATTAAGGGATACTACAATATATACTAATGTAGTATTTTGTAGTGAAAAAGGGGTTTGTCTTGGTGCATCTAATTGGAGTGTTCTTACACTAAGAACTTGGAAGTTCATCCCAAATATTCTAAGCTCAAGAACAAGATTAGGAAGGTGTCCTAATCTTGTGCCCATATTTGTACCCATATCAATGTAAGGAAAATGTTTCTTCTTATTTTGTATTGTTTTGTTATGCATGCATAAGATCCATTTATTTTAATTAGTAAACTAATTGTAATATGATATTAGAAATGGCTAATATTGAGTTTAAGAAACTTACAAGTGGTTCATAAGAAAGGAGGAACCACCGTAGTCAAAAATGATAAAAATGAACTTATTCCGACTAGGATTGTAACGGGTTGGAGAATGTGTATTGACTATAGGAGATTGAATTTGGCCACCAAGAAAGATCACTACCCTTTATCTTTTATTGACCAAATGTTGGAGCGGTTGGCATGTCATAAGTATTTTTGCTATCTTGATGGATATTCCGGGTTCTTTCAAATACCCATTCACCCGGATGACCAAGAGAAGACCACGTTTACTTGTCCCTATGGTACCTTTGCTTACCGTAGAATGCCTTTCGGTCTTTGTAATGCCCACGCCACTTTCGAACGTTGCATGATAAGCATTTTCTCCGACTTTATCGAGTCTATCGTGGAAGTGTTTATGGATGATTTTAGTGTTTATGGTTCTTCATTTGATGCTTGTTTGGCTAACTTGTCTAAAGTGTTGAAGCGTTGTGAAGAGGTTGACTTGGTATTGAATTGGGAAAAGTGCCACTTCATGGTCAATGAAGGGGTGGTACTTGGTCATATTGTCTCGGAAAGAGGAATTGAAGTTGATCGTGCTAAGGTCCAAGTTGTTGAGCAACTACCCCCACCGGTAAATGTCAAGGGAGTAAGGAGTTTCTTAAGCCATGCGGGTTTTTACCGTCGTTTTATTAATGATTTTTCTAAGATTGCCAAACCCCTTACGGAGATTCTTTTAAAAGATGCTCCCTTTGTGTTTACTAATGATTGTCTTGAGTCTTTTACTAAGATCAAGAAGGCTTTGATTTCCGCACCTATCATCCAATCACCGGATTGGAACTTACCATTTGAGCTCATGTGTGATGCTAGTGACTATGCGATAGGTGCCGTGCTAGCACAAAGGATGGAAAAGGTTCTCCATGCTATCTACTATGCTAGCAAAACCTTGGATGCGACTCAAATCAACTATGACACTACAGAGAAAGAGCTACTTGCCATTGTCTATGCCTTGGACAAATTTCGCTCTTACTTGATTGGTTCCAAAGTCATTGTTCATACCGATCATGCCGCTCTAAAGCATCTCCTAGCCAAACAAGAAGCTAAGCCCCGGTTGATACGACGGATCTTGCTCTTGCAAGAATTTGATCTTGAGATTAAAGACAAGAAGGGGGCCGAAAATGTTGTTGCCGATCACTTATCCCACTTGAGGTTTGATGATGGAGGTATTGATATACCTATTGATGATTCATTCGCTGATGATGCTCTAATGATGTTGGAAGCCAATACTCCTTGGTATGCCGACATAGGCAACTTTCTAGTTGGAAAGGAATTGCCACCTAGCCTTTCATATCAACAAAGGAAGAATTTCCTACACGATGCAAAGTTCTTCCTATGGGATGATCCATATCTATTCAAACATTGCTCTGATGGGCTATTTCGGAGATGTATCCCACATTGGGATGTGAAAGGGGTGCTAGAAGGATGTCATTCTTCTCCT
Source organism: Heliosperma pusillum (assembly GCA_022085475.1). Taxonomy (NCBI): domain Eukaryota; kingdom Viridiplantae; phylum Streptophyta; class Magnoliopsida; order Caryophyllales; family Caryophyllaceae; genus Heliosperma; species Heliosperma pusillum. The sequence goes on from JAIUZE010046713.1 coordinate 32,621, forward strand.
TATGGTGGTCACCATGGACCATCCAAGACCGTTGCAAAGGTGTTGCAATCCGGTTTCTATTGGCCAACTATGTTCCAAGATGCCAAAGCTTTCGTTACGGCTTGCGATGCTTGCCAAAGAACGGGTTCTATATCGAGGAGGCATGAGATGCCTTTAAATGGTATCTTGGAAGTAGAGGTATTTGATGTTTGGGGGATTGATTATCAAGGACCGTTTCCTTCTTCAAAAGGGAATCGATATATTTTGGTTGCCAATGATTATGTCTATAAATGGGTCGAGGCAATAGCTACTCCAACAAACAATGCTCGTGCCGTGGTTAACTTATTCAAGAAGATCATATTTCCGAGGTTTGGGGTCCCAAGAGCGGTCATTAGTGACCGTGGTACTCACTTTGGTGAGAAACAACTTGATACCTTATTGGAGAAATATGGGGTCTATCATAGAAGAGGCTTGGCTTATCATCCACAAACTAGTGGCCAAGTGGAGGTTTCTAACTCTGAGCTCAAGTCCATAGTCGAGAAAGTTGTTGCCAAGTCACGAAAGGATTGGAGAATGAAGCTTGATGATACCTTGTGGGCCTACCGTATCGCATATAAGACACCTATTGGTACTTCACCGTATAGGTTGGTCTATGGAAAGGCGTGCCATCTCCCCGTTGAGATGGAACATAAAGCTTTTTGGGCAATCAAGGAGCTCAACATGGATTCCAATTTGAGTGGTGAAAATCGGTTGTTACAATTGAATGCACTTAATGAGTTCCGTTTACAAGCTTATGAGAGCTCCCGTCTTTACAAGGAGAAAACAAATAAATGGCATGATAAGAAGATTTTGAAGAAGGAGTTTCAAATCGGTGATAAAGTGTTGCTTTATAATTCCCGACTCAAGCTATTTCCAGGAAAATTGCGATCGCAGTAGTCCGGACCATATACCGTCACAAATGTCAACAAGTTTGGGTCCGTTGAAGTGATGACCACTAGTGGCGAAAAATTTAAAGTCAATGGCCATCATTTAAAGGTCTACCATGAGAATGCGATCGTTGGGATAATCGAGGGAGTTCGCATGGACGCTTTAACCGACTCGAGCTTCATACGTCTTGCGGGACGTTAAACCAGCGCTTCTTGGGAGGCAACCCAAGATTTTATTTGCTTTCCTTTTATTTTTTTAATTTTCTTATTTTCCGTAATTTCTCGTTTTTTTTAGACTTAACTAGACTTGACGATGTTTCTTTTTGATTTTTAGGTGAAAATTGAAGACGAGAAGAGTCGATAAGGAAAATCACGCATCCCCAAGCAGGGAAATCCGTTCGGGGAATTAATAATACAAAACACGGGAAAAAAGTCAGGAACTTACAGGGGCCAAACACCGATCAGGGTTCCCAGGCCCCGATCGGGGTTTCATAATTCTATGCGTCTGATTATTTGTCTGTTTTATAAGCATACGAAATTTCAGCTTTCCCCTTATTCCCAGCCGACGGTACGTTTCATTACTCTATCTTCTTCATTTTTTCACTTCAACTCAAAGGAAACATAAATTCCTTCATTACTTTGCAAGAGTCATTCACTCACCATCATCAAGTAAGTTTTGCCTTTATTTATCTCTAATTTCATCCATTTCAATCGATTTAATTAAGTTTATCAAACCCTAACTCAAATTGGGGGAAATTGATTTTGTGCTTTATTATGCTAAAAATTGATTGTCTTGTGCTCTATTGATGTTTGTAGGATGACTTAGCTTACTAATTTGTTCTATTATTGTTATTTGGATGGATTTTAGTAGCATTAGGATGAAATTTCGTCTTAAAATTTCGTCTTAAAATTTCGTCTTAAAATTTCTGAAAAAATGGCACCTGGAAAGGCTCATACCCAAGGTGCTCCAAAGAGAAGAAGAGGTGATGCGGAATCCTCCCGAGCTGCGGAGGATGTTGAAATGCCCGATGCACCGGAATGGCATGATGATGATTATCCCCGAGTGGTCTTTAGTGATAAAAAACAATGGGATAATTGGGTCCTCCTACGCTCCAAAGGTATGAAAGCAACCAAGTTTATCAATCACGCTTCTTTGAAAAGAATCGGAATTGATAAACAAGTTAAGGCTTTATTTAAAAATCTTGGTATGATAGCTTGTTACAAAATGGATTATCTAACCTTTCTCGAACTCACACTTGAGTTTTTGAGTTCTTTCGAATTTCAAAAATCAAAACGTGAAGGGTTTGTCCATTTTGTATCATTCCGATTGTTTAATAATGCTTATCGTATGGATTTGTCGGACTTTGCTAAGATTTTTGCTTTACGATGTGAGGGTTTGTGTACCGAATCACCCAAAGATTACCTACCCGAATTGACTTGGGCATCCATTTCTCACTACCCATTCACTGGTTGAGACCATACCGCTCACCAATACATCCATTACCCCGAAATTCGCATTTGGCAACGATTTATTGGGTGGAATTTCTTTGGGGGGAATGAGCCTCACTCGATGAGGAGTATCGAGATCGAAATTTTAGGTGCCTTTCTTAATGTAAACGGTGATGCCGAGTGGGAAATGAATATTCCTTACACATTTGCTAGCCACTTGACCAAACAATGTAACACAAAAAATAGGTCCATTGTTTTGGGTGGGTTGGTTACTAGAATGGCCCATAGCGTTTGTCGTTTCAACCAAGATACCACCGATTTGGTTCCTTTGGAGAGTCGGGAAAGGGGGGATGGACTTGATTATGACTATTTCCTATCTTGTAATTGGTTTCAGAGCTCTCACCCGGATATGATTTGGAGGATCGGTAATCAAGATTCTATTACACAACCGGGAGAGACGGGAGAGTTTCAACCGTTGGTCCATACCAAACCCCGACGTGAGAATTGCCCCTTTATTCGACCCACTTACCATTTGCCACTTCGAGGTGAGCGAGCTACCACCGTTGACCGTCGTGCACGAGTTCCACCAACTCAAGCACGTCATTCGACATCTAGCGTTGGTGTGACGGATATGATGCGTGACCTTAGTCTTAGTATTAATGATATTCGTGATGACCAAAGGCTTGCATTGTATCCTATTTATGATCACTTTGCTAGGCAATGGGTGATTCGACCCGAGGGACTGCATCCATCGTTTTATCATTATCCCTCGGATGGATTCCCTCCTCCTAACCATGATGCAGGTACTTCTACTCACCATGATGCCGGTCCGGATTTTTGTGGTTCGGATTATGGAGTTGAAGCATTTCAAGGAGGCTATGGTGGAGGCTATGGTGGTGCTTATGGTGGTGCTTATAGTAGCTATGGAGAGGGGCTTGGAAGTGGGCAAAATATTTGTGAATATGTCACTCCTCTTCAAAGTGATGAGCCTAGTGGTAGTGGTGATACTTCGGGAGGTGGTCGTGGTAAGAAGAAGGGTAGGAAGGGTTTTAATTTTTGGCCCTTTACTTGATTGATGCATGAAGGTATCCCTCGTATACATACTAGCTTGGGGGAGGCTAGTTAGTCTAGTAAGTTATTTTTGCTTTGGAATTTTGTTTTATTTTTCCCACTCCCCATTAAATATTAACCTCTTGTCTTCCCTGTTTTGTGCTTTGAACCGTATTTACGGTTAGCTTGGGTGATTTACATATTGGCACATTGAGGACAATGTTGTGTTTAGCTTAGGGGGGGGGGGATTGCATTTGCATTTTAGTTAGTAGTTGCATTTAGTTAAAAAATTTATGAAACTTTGAAAAATTTTGTGCTTCTCATGCTTTGCTTGCCTACTTTGGTCATGGTTTACATAGTTGTACCCATTTGTATATCCCAATTTTAGCTTAATAGCTAATGATTCTCTATTTTTTGACCGGATAATTGCATTCATGGGGATGTCTTGACATAGTAGGTGGAAGATTGAAATTGAACCTAATAAGCTTGATATTGACTTTTGGCAAGCCACAAATTGGTAAGGTAGAGCCTCCGTAAACCGATGCATCCATATCCGGTCTCTCTTAGGTGAGTATAGGTCTCCTTATGGTTTGTGCTACATCAATTACGCACAAGTATGGTTTTAATTTCATTTCTTTATAAGCATGCATTCATTTGTTAGCATTTTGGAGCCATTCACATGATCAAATTGCCTTTTTGAACCCATTCACAAAAAATCTCATCCTTAGCTACATACAAAAAATTGCCTACTTTGTTGAGCTAGTAGCTTTGATTAATTTGTGTTTGGGTGCTCATTTAGGATTTGTTGTATTTTGAAATATCATGGCGAGCTTGGTCTTAATGCTTTGGCATTAAGAAAAAAAAATGATGAAAAAATGATGGAAATGAAAGAAAGAAAAAGAAAAGAGAAAAAAAAAGCATGAAATGAAAAAAAGAGAAGCATATCTTGAATGGTGAAAAAAAAAGAAGAAAAAGAAGATTTAAGAAACTCTCATATTTTATTTACATATTTTGGAGAGTTTTTCTTAAGAATTGTGTTGAAAATTTTGGGATAATTTTGGGATTGAGCATCCTTACATATGGTTGTTGCTAGCTTGACTTAGCCCCATATACCATAAATCATTTGTTCCCCTTCCTTACCCATTTCTTATTAACCTTCTTTCTTACCTAAGGCTTCCTTTTCATGCTTGCATTTGAATGTTTTTGGCTTGTAGTTTTGAAATTTTTACCATATTAGATTGCGGGCACACTCTCATGAGTCAAGGATAGGTGAGTGCTACTCACAAAACTCCTTTCACATTAAAATGAGTTTGAGTGTATCGTAAGAGTCCATAAGTCAAAAGATCATGCAAGAGCCGAAAAGTTCAATTGAAGTCTTTCATGCTACGCCGCCATGTAAATCTCATCCATGTTTTTGCATTATCCTTATGCCCATGTTGTTTCGGGATTTGAGTCATTATGCTTGATAGTTTAAAATTGGACATTGCAATTGTGGGGACTTCGTTGTTTTCCTCTCTTGTCTTGGTCTTGTGTGCTTGCTTGAGGACAAGTAAGGGTTTAGCTTGGGGGAGTTTGATATGTCTAGTTTTTATATGATTTTAAACCCTAATTTAGCTTGATTTTACATGGTTATTATACTTTGTTTAGTATTTTTGTGAGCTAATTACGTGTTCGAGGTACATTGCTCGTTTTTGCTATGTTTTGTAGGAATCTAAGCATTTAGAGGCTTTTTCCTAACACAATTAGCAAGCACCAAAGTCCAACAAGCTAATGGAAGCAAAATGGACCATGAAAGAAGAATGACAAGCCAAACATGAAGATTTGTGAAGTAGATTGAAATGCAAAACCAAAAATTAAGCCCAAAGCAAGGAGCCCACAAACTCAAGCATAGGATACTCCTTTAGATGCTCAAGGAAACCCTAAACTATGCAATTAACCGGAGAATTAAGGTGTTTAAAGGCGTAGCTTAGGATTCCTTAAGCATTAAATGAAGCAATTAAGCTAATGTACCCGGATTAAGGAAACCCCGATCGGGGTTCTCAGGCCCCGATCGGGGTTTGGCTTCTATGAACACAACCGTTTCAAGTCCCTCTCCCTATATAAAGGAGAGGGACTTCGACACTTAGGGATATCTTTTATCACATCTTTTACTCATCCTTACACACATCTTTCACATTCTTACTCATATCTTTTCACTACATTTTCCTTACTTTAAGCACAAGTTTCTCTTAGTTTCATATCTAGTTAAACATTTAGTTATTACTTTGTTCAAACATTTGGTTACATTTCAAAGTTGTAATTCAATCTTTCCATTCAAGCATTTGGGTTATTTGTTCTTCATTTCTGAGTTATATTTCTCTATTGCGGTAATCCTAATTCTAGTTTTATGTTAGTATTCACTTTCGTCCTTTGCCTTACAAATCATTTAATTAATAGTAACATTTAGTTGATCATAGTTTCATTGTTATCTACATTAGAATTGTTAGTTTTCATTCACTTAGTGTAGCACATTTTATTAACAAGTTATTTTCCTTTACAACTTTATATTCATCATGCTTATTATATCAAATACTATTAGTTTAAACATCAACATGAGTGAGTAGTTTCATTTGTCTAGGGATTAAGGAAGTCATGCATAATTAGTAAGTTGTAAATATTAAAATAAGGATGAACTAATATTGATAAATTGTTTCTATCACATGCTTGTATTATTTTGTTAATCTTTGTTATTTGGCCAATTGCATTGATTAAATTTGTTAATTCATTCTATAAGTCGAGAGGCACGGAATCGGATTAGACTAAACATGTGTAGTAGGACGACTCTAGTCATAACGAAAGTTTTCTAGGACTCAACCTAAGGTTGACACTAATATCGAGAGATGGGTGTCTTTAGCCTAAACAATTAACAATATTAAGAATTCCTATGTTTAACATGAGCATTTACGTATTTGCATGAGTGACCCGACTCCCCTAGACTCTTTTAATATTATTTGATTTGCATCATAGTTAGCTAAACATCAAACCAAACCAAACCGTTAAACCGACTTTGATAGTAGTCCATTCATAGCATTTCATAACGAAATTCCCGTCTCCTTGTGTTCGACCCCTCGTACTACATTGATTTGTGTCGAGGGAAATTTATCTTTGCATAGGTGTGCGATATATCCTATCAGAACTCAACTTTAGTAAGAAACAATAATCTAAGCAAGTAAACACATAAAAGTGATATCGAGTAACCCTTCACCGTCGTTACCTTTTATCTCTTCAATCCTCTTCTAGGTCCTCCTCCACCAAGAAGTAGTCTTTATCGGGATCTTGAAGTTCTCCTCCTACAAGTTGAACATAAAAGATTAACAAATTTCATCTTTGAAAAAGATGGAGAAAATGAAGTGGTGTAAAGTAGAACCTTTCTTACCGTAAAAGAAAGAGGGAAAGAAAATATGAAGAAAGCAAGAAAAATCAAGAGGAAAGAGTAAAGAATGAGGGAGTTATGGTGGTTTTGAGCTTTGAAGCTTTGAGAGAGTAAAAAATAGAGCTTTAGGGTTTAGTGGAGGGAGATGGAGTTGTGAATAGTGTGCTGAAACTTAGACAGTGTAATGAGATGTTGAGTTTGATTTTTGGTGAGTGGAAAGAGTCATATGCCCATTATTAAATTTGAGGCCTAACCCACTCGATTTTCCGAGTAGAACCCAAATATGGGCTCGGAATAGACGGATTTAACACGGATTTTACCCAACTAAATAAAATGCTAATCTAAGACTAAACTAAGACTAGCTAATATTAATATAATAATATTAAATTCTAATTACTAAAATTGCGGGTGCTACAGATGCACTTATTTAATTTCTTAACTCGAGGGTATCATGGGTGAAAAGCGGAAAAGAAATGATAATAAGAACGATCGGGAGGCCGATAAGCCTAGTGAGAGGGGAGCTACGAAGTGTCCTGCAGCTCTTGCAATTATAGCGGCTAAAACGCCGCTTACAATAACGTGGAATCCCAAGGGTTTTCCTACATGACCAAATGCTAGCACGTTATCCACTTGGATTGGAGTAGTCACAAGACAATTTGCGCCTATCGATTTACATGATTTTAGGAGGTTGATTCCTCTTTTGAAGAAGTTACTCTTAGATCATAGGGGTATGACTATTTTTTTAAACTAAGCAGCTTTTTCATTTGGAGTTTAATTTTTTTAGATCATATGAATAAATTTAATCCAACTTAGATACAAGTTTTGGAGTTAATACGTATGTCGGAAGCCTTCAATATTCCCGAATGCTATGACGGATATCTGTTAAGGAAGGCTGAATCATGCTTAAGGCAGTGGAAGTGTGACCTTGTTGATTTGCACTTGTATGTCAACAAGGAGACGAGGGAGATGCACAAGAGCTCACCATTAAAGAAGCATCCCAACATCACTCAGGAACAATGGGATAATTTCAAGGCGAATCGAGCTAGTGAGTAGTTTCAGTTCACGTATCCTCTTTTCAATAATTGATCAATTGTATTACACTTGTTAATTTTTTTATTTGATCTAGTTGTGTATCTATATTTGAAGGTGGTTAGCAACAGAAACCGTTCCAACATTTCAAAGAGGCTGTTGAGATATTATGGTTCCCGAGACGGTTACAGATTGATACAAGACCTTCTCGTAAGATTATAACATTTATATATTTTTTAAACACACTCGGATTCATTACGTACATATATAACATTTTTGTAAATAATCAATGTTTGATGAGTTTATAGGCGAAACAGGGAGTGACAGACTTGGATCAACACGTAACTTATAAAGCAGGCCACACACCTAAAGGAGGCGGTGTTGTTAACAAATATGATAACGATGACATGGTCAACATTGTATGTATTATTTCAATAACACGAGTTTAATATTTACTATTTTATTTCTTTATTAATTCTACGACTACCTAATTATTGTGTCTATATATATTATGTACTTTATTTAATAGGACAAGGTACTGAAGGAGGTTAAAGAGGGGACTTTACTTCGACTGGAAGGGATAGCGTTCTTGCTAGAGCGATTGACAACACCATAATGTGTCGTGTTTAGTAGTGTTTATTAGGTCCGTTTAATGTACTTTTTACGGGATGTTAACATCATTTTATGCTAACCTTCGTCCTTGTAGTTATGTTGTTATTTGGTATTTTTAAGTCAAGTTTTAGAGTCAAGCCCGGAAGTCAACTAAAGTCAAAGTCAAACCCGAGAACCGAGACCCGAGACCCGAGACCAAACCCGACAATTGGAGTGGGCTAGGAGCAAATTATCAATGCAAGAAAAGCAAGTCCAAAGGTTCAATGGAAGTCAAGGCAAGACTAGCATTCAAAGGAGTCAACGAAAGTCAAGGCGAGCAACCAAGAGTAAAAACTGGCAGCTTAAAACGCTGCCAGCGTCACCAGAACGCTACCAGCGTCCCACGACGCTGCCAATGTCCGTGGGCGCTGCCACCGTCCTGGCCTGGGACACGTGTTTCTTCATTTTCCGTCTTGTCATTTTGAGGCCCATTTCTCGAAGGCCCTAGGTTTCTGAAGCAAGGGTATAAAAGAACCAGATTTTAGAGAGAGAAAAAATTCCATAACATTCCACAACAAAGCACAAAACACATTTGAATTCTCTCATTTTTGGTTCTTCATTTTGGCTTGTAACTTTGAGTTGAACTTTATTATTTGGGTTGTAATTCTTGAGTATGGGTAGCTAATCTTCTATTTCTTAGTGTAATTGGAACAAGTTTTCCTCTTTTAGCATTGTAAGACTCTTTGAACCTCTTCTTCTTTAGTTAATACCATTTTATCATGTTTATTTTCCATTGTTGAATGAATTATTGTTGAGACTAACCACCTTAGCAAGTTTTTTGTTTAATTAGTGATTTGTCTAGATAATTTTGGTTAATTTGTCTTGATATTGTTGAAGCAACCTTGAAAGATTGCAACTTTGGTTTAAAGTTGGAATCTTTTGAGTGGAATTTGGTTTATTGTGTGGTTAGAACATGGTTTAGTGTTTTATTACATGATTCTAGCTTATTTCTTTTGTTTTGTTCATAAAGCTTGCATCTTTGATTTGGGCTCATGTTTTAGTGGGTGTAAATTAGGTTGTAAAGGTTCATCCTTGGTTGAGTTAATACTTGTTGACTAATTTCTTAGAAACTTGTATTAGATAACTAGAGAAGAGAGGAAATGAAGAGTTTTTACTTTGCTAATTATTGGGAACTTGGGAAAATTACACTAAGTTAGTTTCTTTATATTTGAATATTTGAATCTTAAGTACTTGTTGGTTATTTTAGACTTGTTAATCAATTTCTCAAATCAAACTTTCTCCATATGTGTTATCCTACATGTTTTTGTCATTGTTAATATCATAGTTTGTAATTAATTTAAGTTTGTGTCTTAATTAGTGTCTTAATTAGTGATTAGAGTAATTATTTAGTAATTAGTTTTGTTAATTGGTTTTTAGCAAGAGTCTAGATTAGTTAATTTAGTTAATCCCGCCTTCTCTTGAGTTCGACCCTATTCTTACCATTTAATACCTTTATTTAAGATAGTTTGTGTTTGTTTAGGAGATATAAATTGTTATTTGACCATAGCTAATTAGCGGAATTAACGACACGTGAAATAAGCTCGTCAGCGATCGGCCGACCCGAACATCCAGTTCGATTAAGGGGCGTCCCATTACATATTGGGGTCATTAAGTATTATAGGAAGACTCTATAGAAGAAGAAGAAGAAGACGAAGAAGAAGAAGAAGAAGAAGAAGAAGAAGAAGAAGAAGAAGAAGAAGAAGAAGAAGAAGAAGAAGAAGAAGAAGAAGAAGAAGAAGAAGAAGAAGAAGAAGAAGAAGAAGAACTAGGGTGGCAAATATCCAGATAAGACGGTGATAATTTTGCCAATTATTGCAATATGTTCACATATAGCTGAGATGATGCATGAGATTGTGTTTTAAACCAATTTAATAATATATTTTTTGTACGCATGCAGGTTCAATTATTGGCATAAGTGGTGCTAAAAATGAATGCGTGAAGCAAGCTGTTTAAAGAGGAATTGAAGATGATGGAGGATATCTGTAAAGAGTATAAGGAGCAACATAAGGCACATGGAGTAGTCTGTGAGAAAGAGAAAGACGTAGCTGCTGCATTTATTTCACATGAAGTTTAGGCGTATGTAGTATCTGAGAAAAAGGGTGCAGAACATGATAAAGAGAGGGAGAAAGAGGTAGTAGTTGTTGCTGTTGATGTTTCACGTGAAACCGAGAATGCAGAACATGAGAAAGAGGGTGAGAAAGAGGTAGCAGTTGCTGTTGTTGATGTTTCACGTAAAGCCGAGAGTGTAGAACATGAGAAAGAGGGGGAGAAAGAAGTAGTAGCTGCTACTGTTGATATTTCACGTGAAGCCGATGGTGCAGAATATGAGAAAGAGGTAGTAACTTAATACTCTTTTTATTATTTTTACACATCACCTTCAAATAATTATGTTTATTAATTAGGTCAAGAGGAGAGGAGCTATTCTTACTCACCCTTCGTTCGAGAAAGTTGTGCGTGTTGCTCGGGATTTCGTATACCCACCCGTCCAATTAGCTGAAATGAGCAAGGTTCATGGCATCCCACTTCTCAAGAATAATAGGAAATTGGAGAGAAGTGGGGTCTTTGAAGGTCATGAAAATCTTGAACTACCGGTCCCATTTGATGACGAGCTTACCACTCTGAAAGACGCGGTTGATTGTTTTGTCCAGTGGCCTTCTAGTCACATGTACCTTGATCGTTCTCCTCAGGATCCACCGAAAGGTCAAGGTCGGGCAAGCACACCACAACAGGCTAATCCCGCTAAGTCTAAAGAGGTATAAGAAATAATTACCTAATTTTTAAATTTTCGCTGAAAATTGGAGAGGTGTACGCTGCTGTCATCTCGCTATTTCTTATTTATAGGTTAAATATTAAACATCACTATATATTAGCTATTTTTTTTTATGTTTGATAGGATGTACATATTTTATGTTGCTGATGATGATGCTAATATCTGATTAACTTTGTTTTTTTAATGTGTTATGAACATACAGGATTTTGGGTCCATTTCAAAACCAATTCTCCATAGTTTCCCCAAGTTGAAAGATGTTAGGAGTCTATCTAGTAAACCTACATTTACTGGTAACCTTTACATGAAAAAAGTGAGGACGTTGACGATGACAACCCTGTACCAGGAGGCTGATCGTCGGGTAGCAAACGAGCAATTTTGTCATGGGATATCCTAGCCATCTGGACGGGCTTTCTTGAGATTGATATCCAGTACTTATATGCTTGGATGAAGTAAGTTTCATTCTTATTTAATTAGCTTTTAATAAAATTAACCAATTGACCAATGCATCATTTAGATCAGACCTTTTATATCATTTACTTTAATAATAATACCATTATTATTATTTAGGTACTTGAAGGTGAGAGTGATGACTGAGAACAAGATTCCAAATGAGCAATACAGATTCCTGTGCCCCTACATCTTATCTATGCATATCACGTTGATTCAGTACGAAGATCGTGTAGATTACATTTCTCGAGAATTGACAAAGAACAAAAAACTTGTTTTCTCCCCCTATAATGAAATTGGGTAAGAATGAGTTATTATTACATATCATAGATAGTTTACGTTAATTAATGACCCTGCTTATATATGGTTCGAACGAAGCATGAGCATCCAATTTTTTTTTTTTAAATGTTGTCAAGAGTCATTGGTGCTAATCGCAATCACGCTGACCACAGGAAAAGTTTTTTGGTTCGACTCCTTGCATAGAGAACCTTCCGAGACTTTTAAGGAATTGATTACTAAGTAAGTGTATATATTTTTATTTATTATTACATATCATAGATAGTTTACGTTAATTAATGACCCTGCTTATATATGGTTCGAACGAAGCATGAGCATCCAATTTTTTTTTTTTAAATGTTGTCAAGAGTCATTGGTGCTAATCGCAATCACGCTGACCACAGGAAAAGTTTTTTGGTTCGACTCCTTGCATAGAGAACCTTCCGAGACTTTTAAGGAATTGATTACTAAGTAAGTGTATATATTTTTATTTTCTTTATACATAATAATAAAGTTTCAATTATTTGTACCAATATATGTTTCTGCCTTTGCAAAAAAAAGGCCTTTCAGAAAAAAAAAAAAAAACAGCTTCAAATGAGAGGAAGCCAACATCAACACTAGCCCCATTTTTATCACTATAACAGGGGTACGAAATGGTCTGAACGAGGAATTCATCTTAAGTTGGTAATATCATCTGCTTTTTGTAACATGTCCCTCATCAGCCGGATAACATACAATGTGGATACTATGTTTGTCGTTTCATATTGGAGATTATTAGGCGTAGATATATTTTAATTCCAGAAAAGGTTAGTAATATAATGCATGTATACGTGTTTTCATTAGTCTTGTTACTTTATCTTATTTCAATTTAATTTTATCTAAGATATATATGTTTTTGTTAATGTCTTTGCTTTCGTAGTATATAATCAACCAACCACATGAACCTGAGTACACAAAGCAACAAATCGACGAGGTGAGAGACTTGTGGGGCAATACATCCTTGAACATTGCAATGAAGAATAAAGTATTGAGGTATTTATTATAGTTTACTTGTAAATTAATTGGATTTGATCGACTTGTGGGGCAAATACATCCTTGAACATTGCAATGAAACAATGTTAATATTAGGACTTGATGCTGGAGTAGAGGTATTTGGATCAGTTTACATCCTTGAACATTGCAATAACTTGCTACTGCTACTTTTTGTTGATGTATGGTGTTGCTACTTGCTACTAATACTTTTTGATGTTTAGGATACTAATGTTGTTGATGTTGTTGTTGATGCTGATGCTGCTGCTACTGCTACTGCTACTTTTTTTTATGCAGGGTGTATCTATTAGGATTAGGATTTCAATTGCTGCTTGCTACTGCTACTACTACTTTTTGTTGATGCAGTGTGTATCTTTTAGGACAAGGATTTCAATTGTTGCTTGCTACTGCTACTGCTACTGCTACTTTTTGTTGATGCATGATGTATCTATTAGAATTATGATTTCAATTGCTGCTTGCTACTGCTACTGCTACTTTTTGTTGATGCAGGGTTTATCTATTAGGCTTAGGATTTCAATTATTGCTGTAAAAAATTATTCCAGCTGTAAAAAATTAATATTAAAAGAAAATAGATTTCAAAGGAATAACAACGATTATTTATATATAAACCGTTGTTAATATTTTCTCTTCTAAAATAAATTTCAAAGCAATAACAACGAATATTTATAAATAAACCGTTGTTAATACCTTCCCTCCTAAAATAAATTTCAAAGCAATAACAACAAATATTTATAAATAAACCGTTGTTAATACTTTCCCTCCTAAAATAATGCGCGTTATTACATAACATATAACAGCGGACAATATATATAACAACGGTTAAAAATCGTTGTTAATACTTTCCTTCCTAAAATATTTATAACATATAACAACAGACAATATATATAACAACGGTCAAGAATCGTTGTTATTGAAATATCGACAACGGGTTGTTTAAAATAACTGTTGTCATTAATTTTCCACCAAAAATAATTCACGCATAAGAGACTCTTATAAAAACGGTGAGATACATATAACAACGGTGAGATACATATAACAACGGTGAGATACACATAACAATGGTTTATTACTTGAAAAATAACCGTTGTCATAAGTTTTAACATCGGACGGTTTAACAACGCCCGCTTTTTTTTAATAACAACGGATTTTAACCGTTGTTGTACACTATATCTATAGTAGTGCATGTGGTAGTAATTGGATTCGTTTGTCCACGGCAAACACAAATTATTATATAGATTATCTTATGTTAATATATTTTTTTTTGTGAAAGGTTATTTTTCTAATCATTTTTTTACGCTATAGGTTTATGCTTACGCAGATAGGTCATCCTATTTCTAAAATCATGCCAAGTTGTTTTTACAGTGGACCCCACATATACCCCACCATTAAATACATGTAAATAAACTTTAAATGGATTATTACTAATTTTTACTAATCATATAACCATATTTCTTTTACACAATTTTTATACAATTATGTTTTATACGACAAAATTTTATTTTATACGACTATCTAAACAATGTCTACCAAATTGTTAGTACACACGTTACAAAACAAAATTAATGGTATATTTAAATTTTTGTATATTGACACAAATTCAAAAGTAACTTATATTCAACTACTCTTTTCGCTCAGGTCATTTATTTACCTTTAGTTTTAACACAGAGACGTAAAAAAGAGAAAGAGATCAGTCATTGGTAGATAAATGGATAAAAAATTACGTTTTCTCAAGAACTAACACTTATAAATACTTAATTGAAATATAATTTAGTAAACAAAAATCTTAATATCACGGGATATAAAACTTACATAATATAAATTTTTTTAATTTTTTTTTGGAGTTAACAGTGTTTATAAAAACATACCCATGCACTGACAGCTATTATAAAATCATACCCGTGCAATTTTGCACGGGGTTAAAACTAGTGATTTCTAAAACTTCGTCATTAATTTGTAAATAACAGAAGAATACCTATCTAAACAATGTCTACCAAATTGTTAGTACACACGTTACAAAACAAAACGAAAAAATGTGTTTGGGGATGTTTGATTCTCACATTCCAATAACTTTTGAATTCACAAGTAAAAATAGGTTTAATTATGAAACGTGTATATACTCTGTAGATTAGGATTAGAGTGAAAATGAACCATTTACTCATATGTTCTCTCCGCTAAAACTTTAGTCATTGCAGTTCTATCTAATGAGAATTTAAGAAATAATGAATTGTATAAAAGGACAAACTTTGAATTAAGTCACAACACATATGGTGGTGTGACATAGATTACATAACAACTTGGGAGAGACGGTTTCTCATTAAGTTATCGAGAGAGACATCCTATTAAGAGACTGTTTTTCCGTGCCACTTTATTTATTTTGTAACCGTTTTATTGTTAAATATGGACCAAGAATAACTTTTTAGTTTCATATCTATTGATAATAAATATTAGTCTGAAAAAATTGAACTCAGTGATACAATTGATCGTTTGGCGATAAACCGGCATAGGCTTGTGGTGATCATTTGGGGGTAATTGCTTGCTTAATGAGTAGAATTGTGGAAATTAGATCTTCAAATACGGAGTAGAAATTAAGGGAGCTGAAAAGTTGATGGAGTATCATTTGGGGGTAATTGCTTGCTTAATGAGTTAATTGGGTTGTGGTGAACCAAAGTCGTATGCTTCCAGAGATAGATAATAAAGTCCTATTACGTTAAACTATATAGTAGAGGTAAGTTGGGTGTCGAATTCACAGGAAAGGCGATATAATTAAAGTGTAAATATTATCCTTACCCCTTAAAAAACCCCAAGTCCAACTACTGTTCCTGGAACAGTGACTTAACTCTATTGGACCGTTCTGCGCTTCCTTCTATTCTACAACTAAGGCTTCTTTCTTTCAATTTCAGTAGCCCTCACTTGTCATCTTCTTCTGCGATAAACCCTCTCCCAAATTGTCCTCTCTCTATCTCCTAACCTACTTATAGACACCAAAATTTTATATTTTGGTATCTATTAATGATAGATTATTTTTAGTATTTAGGAGATAATTATCAAAAAAGATTGTGATAATATCTTAAGATACTATATAATATTTATTTATTGTCTTGCCCTTTAAATTACTAGACTACTATATAAACTTGTGTTTAGGGTTTAGAATGGAGAGCGGAGGGAACAAGTCAAAAGACCCCATCTTCCTACTACCAAATTGTAGGTAGGATGGAATAAGTCACCAAAAAGACCTCATCACCTCCCTACGGAATTAAGTCGCTAAGACCCCCGTGGACACTATCAAAACCCCAACCCTTAGGATGGAATCAAGAGAATGACGAAAATTGTAACCTTTCAATCTTTCAGTTATAAAATAAAACTCTTGTTTTTCATATTATTTTTGTATGAAATTTTATGGTTTACAAATTTGTAGGCACGTCAAGGCACTCAAACAACGCACGTGACAAGGTCTCAAGGGGGCAATTTGTAGGCCCGTAAAATTTATTAATGTGCCGAGCAACTAAAATAAATTAATTATTCTAAGTCAATAACAAATTTTAACTTAATTTAATTATTTTGTCTCGATAAGAGAAATATGGGTCGATTCGGATTAGAAAATAAGCTATTCGGATCCCTAAACCCAGAAATCAGCAAATTTGAGTCAAGTCTACAAGTAAGCCCATAAATGGGCCTGTGACTACAAAAGTCCACCAAGGAGAATTAAACCACTAAAAATACAGTGATTTTCATTCATTTGAAGGGTAGAAAATCATAACCAAAGAAATCATAACTAGGGAAATTCTAGAGAGAGATTCTAAAGAGAAGAAAAGCTCTATAAATTCCCCCTACAGGACACCTCTACAAGCAGTCAACATGCACACCAAAACTGTGCCGCATGCCCAAGCCATTCAAGCTACGACATTCAAGAGAGAATAGGTTCCTGTGACCCTCTCAAGAATACGAATCGATACCTCCTACAAAGTGCATACAACCTCTAAGGGTGTCACTTAAATACAACGTCCGTGTATCTTCTACATATAGCGTATACATACACTCTACGGCATATTAGAATCAGAGGATACATTAGAGATTGTACACATAACTTTCTTATATTAATAAAAATTACTTAACTTGAGTCCTCTTTGCATTGGGAAATCTGCACCCTTAGCATGTTCCATGTTCATATCAGCTAATATATCAAGGATGTAGCTCCTTTGATTGATAAGTAAACCAGTATCATTCCTAGATATCTCAAGACCTAGAAAATACCTTGCATTTCCTAAGTCTTTAATTGAGAATGCCTTGTCCAGGCCTTGTTTGAGATGTTCAATCTCTTTAGCATCATCTCGAGTAAGAGTACATCATCAACATATACCAAAGCTACAACAAACTGTTGTGTCAGTGAATTCATCTTTGTAAATAATGAATAATTTTTTTTAGATTGGGTATATCCTTCACTAAGTAAATACTTGGTAAATTCCTTATTCCATTGCCTGGAAGCCTGTTTAAGGCCATAAAGAGACTTTTGAAGCTTGCAAACCGTCCCTTGTTGTACCTTATATCCTTCAGGAGGTCTCATGTAGACCTCCTCATCCAAATACCCATGTAAAAATGCATTATTTATGTCCAGCTGAAATAATTGTCATTGTTTGGCTGCCACAATAGCTAATAAGGACATGACTGTTGTAAACTTTGCAACGGGGGAGAAAGTGTGAGTATAATCCCTATCCTTGACTTGATTGTAGCCCTTTACTACTAGTCTGGCCTTGAACCTCTCAACACTCCCATCAGCTTTGTATTTAATCTTAAATACCTATTTGGAGCCAATTGTCTTTTTGTCTTTGGGTAAGTCCATCAAATCCCAAGTCTTATTATCTTCCAGGGCTTTGATTTCTTTATTCATTGCCTCAACCCTTCTTGGATCCTTGCTAGCTTGATAGTAAGTATAAGGTTCATGCTCTTGGAAGGTAGTGGCTAAAGAAGCCATGTATTTATTATCAAATCCTTGTAGATTTTGCAATACATCAGTGTGCAAGGCATTAGAGGATGTTATTCTACTTCTATCTGTCTGCTGACCTGACAACTTCAAAGGGCAATGACCTGTAGAATGACAGAAGGTTGTCTTGGCCTAACAGATCTTCTAATTTCATTTGAGAATATTGCTCTCTTAGAACGTGTTGTAGGCTGTCCATGCCTGATATTTCTATCAATTAAGACTGGGACTGCTGCTTCCTCAGAACAAGATTCATCATGGCTTTCAGTGGAATCCATTTGTGTGGTATGATCAAAATTAATGATCTCAGGAGTATCAATATCAATGCTGGTATCTTGAATAGGCTTAGACATCACCAAAGTAGATGATGCAGGATTCACTAATCCTTGTAATTCAGATTGTACAACTGCCACCTTAAATTGAAACTCATCTTCTTTGAAAATGACATCCCTACTTACAAATACCTTTTTTTGACTGAATATCATATAACCCATACCCCTTTTGATTATGGGGATATCCTATGAAAACACATTTCCTAGCCCTTGTTCAAAATTTATCAGAATAAGTAGGAGGCATAGAAGAATAACAACAACAACCAAAAACCTTTAAGACAGTATAATCGGGAACAGAACCAAATAACAATTCAAAAGGTGTTTTCCATGCTATGACAGAAGATGACAAAAGATTAATCAAATGTGTTGCAGTTAACAGGCAATCACCCCAAAATTTTATGGGCAGAGAAGCATGAAATCTTAATGACATAGAAGTGTCTAGGAGGTGTCTGTGCTTTCTTTCAACTCGACCATTTTGCTGGGGCCTACCTATAATACTGGTCTGATGTAAGATGCCCCTGTCCCTAAAAAGTTGTCCACAACTATTATGCAAAAATTCACTACCATTATCACTTCTTACAACTTTAACATTGGCTTTGAACTGTTTTTCTATGTAAGCAAAGAAATCTTTAACTAGGCCAGGAACCTGGTCCTTAGTCTGAATTAGAATAGTCCAAGTACTCCGGGTGTGGTCATCCAAAATGGTTAGAAAGAACCTTGCACCAGACATTGCAGGGGTCTTGTAAGGTCCCCAAATGTCCATATGTAGCAACTCAAATTTATATACAGCTCTAGAAGTGCTAGTTGGAAAAGGCAATCTATGATGTTTTGCTAATATACAAGTTTCACAATGAAAAGTAGATGTACTAACTGTTGAAAAATCACTGGTATTCCTCATTTTATCCATAGAAATATGTCCAAGACGAGAATGAAACAAAGATACATTTGGATCAAACTTTCTACACATCCCAGCAACAGAATTAACAGTTTTTGTTTGCAGTAAATTAAATACTAGAAAAGCTATGTGTTGTATTAAAGACTGAGCATTAGGATCCTGAAAACTATAAAGATTCCCTATCCTTTTTCCTTTTGCCACACATTTGTTACTGGAACGGTCCTGAAACAGACAATATTCAGACAAGAAAACAGCAGATAATGAATTATGATCAAGCAGTTTACTAACAGAAAGTAAGTTTTGTTTAAAATCAGGAATTAATAACAAATTTGTTATCTCAATTTTGGGGCGTTGGAACAACATCACCAGTTACAGTAACTAGTTTATTGGAACCATCAGGTAAGCCTATTATCATAGGATTTTCTAATTTTGTGACATTATGCAGTAAATTGATATCATAAGTCATATGATCAGATGCACCTGTATCTATTATCCAATCTTTTATGCAAGAACTAACATTAGCAGAATGAGCATAATGAAGAAAACCTGTAAAATTAGAGGAAGATATTGATGCCTTACAATCAGTCATTCTTTTCATAACCTGATCAATCACAGAAGTAACCAGACCATCAAGCATAGTTGAATCAAAAGACATAGACTTTGAAGATCCTGAGGTGGGTAAACTATCTTCAGTATCAAGTGGAGAACAGTCATCAATAATCTTAGCATTATGAGCACTTCTCTTGAGATTTGTATATCCTTTCTTGTTATATGGCATCTTCCCTATCCCCTTAGTACTCTTATTACGAAATCCAACAATCAAGAAACACTTATCAATCGAATGACCAGTCTTCCCACAAGAAGAGCATTTATGAACCCTGAAATAGTCTTCAAGATTGTGATTATCCATATTACAATAACTGCAGTATTTGGATGTAGAAGATGAAGCCTGATGTGAACCAGTCTTGTTGTAGTTTATTGAGGCATCAGATAGCTTATAACTAGCATAAGTAGTAACATCATTAATGTTCTCAACAGCATCAGATAGCTGTTTTTGTTTCTCAATCTTTTGTAACAATCCCAAAACTTTACTGATTGAAGGTAAAGGATCCATAGAAAGAATTTGAGTCCTGATAGTATCATAACCAGAGTTGAGTCCCATTAGAAACTTGATCAATTTAGCATGATTTTCTCTAGCAATCATTATGTTTAGCAGAGTACAAGTGCAAGCAGCAAGTTTGCCACAAGAACAACTTGGAACAGGATCCAGACTGTCTAGAGTCTCCCACATGTGTTTAATCTTGTTGTAATATTCTATGAGCGACAAATTTGATTGAGACATGGAACTCAATTCTTAACACTTGGGTTAACTGATAAATCTCTATGAAATTAGATTGGCCATACCTCTCTATGAGTTCTTCCCATAGTTCCCTTGCATTCTTAATATATTTCAGATTCTCTCTTAGAGATTTATCAATGGAATTAAGAATCCATTTAAGAACCATCAGATCACATCGAATATATTGATGATACTTCTTATCTGTAGACAGAGGTTTGATCAGAACACCATTGACGAACCCATCTTTGCTCTTTGCAGCTAGAGCCATCATAATATCTTGTTTCCAACTAAGAAAATCAGTCCCATCAGACAGAGATGCAGTGAGTTGAGAGAATGGTTGATCAGAAGATGATAAGTAAAGAGGATCAACATATTAATCATAAGGATCAGAAGTTTGATTTTGATCCAGGCATGATGATTGTTGTGAAAAAGTAAAGATTTTGATAAGGATTTGATTAATTTTTGTTGCGGAAGCGTGTTGTTTAACTCTTGAGTGCTCAAGAACCAGATACCATGTAAACTAGCAATATTCTTGTATTGCAGTATGAAGATCAATGTAAAAACATTATTGAATTTGTATTATTAAGTTGTACCATAATTGAGTTACATTGGCTGTTTATATAGGAGTAGTTTAACTGACTTAACTAACTAACTATAGTTAAGTAGCTAACTAACTCAGGTTTGTTAGAGCTAACTGATTTCTAACTAACTCTAACTACTTATACTTCAATATTATATTTAATTGTGTTATGCCAGATCAAAACAAGATACATGAACCTGAGTATTTCCATTTATATTACATGAGAGATATATTTCTTTTGTCTTAACTGATGGCCCAAAGTACCTTGTCTTATAGGCAACTAATCCAAACTTTATTAGTATATACACAAAAACATTTATGTAGCCGATCTCATATGTAAGAATTTAGGTCGGTCTTATTTGTAAGATCGTTTCATACGAGACTCCGAAATTGGTTGTAGAGTCAAATTTTATGATCTTATTTTATAGCATTTGACAACTTTAGAAAGTATTCTATCTCATCCAAAATTATCTCCCCATTTGAAGAATATATTTCTCAAATATATTCATTAAGTTGGAAGATCATTTTGGATAGGAGGGAATAATTTAAACCTTGACAGTTGATGGCTACTGATGTTATGTTGGTAAGTCAGAATCTGAAATGATTCTTAATGAGATATGTAGATTGATCCTAATAACTGGTTTAGTACAAAGCTTGTATTTCTATCATACATGAACTGAGTCTTTAGCGGTAACAATTAGGTAAGACCTTTGTTTAATTTATTGGGTCGTTTATTTATTAAGTATGAATTAGGTGCTTGTTATGGATTTAGCCCAATAATTTGTAACTGTTGATGATGATTTCTTGATAATCATAGTTTCTAATCACAACATTTAAGGTAAGAACCTTGATTTAAAGTGCTACATGATTCACGGGGTATGCTCATCGTTTGATTCTGCTTAATGTTGCTCAATTTGTTTGTTTCTTTAACCGTGTTTTCAGTGTTTCTGGGTGATTCTTGTGAGATGGTGGTGTATAGAACAATTTATGATGAGGTTTCTTGATTAATTAGATTACCATTTAAATGTGTTTAGGTTGATTGTATCATGCATGTTTAATATATACGCAATTTTCCGTTATTTATTTGTGTGCATTCCAGGTCTGTTCACCATGAGGTATGCTATGTTATTATTTTGGGGTGGGGTTGGATTTTATTTTTGTCAAGGAGCATCCTTGATATCTATCTACAACGTCTTAAAAATAATGTAAGCCTCTTACTGTTCCTTAACAGGAATACTGACCTTTGCTCCGTCCGATGATGGTAAGCTCGGTATTGTTGTATCTCAAGAGCGAATTACTTATAATCTCATTTACACAAATTAGCAATCTCTTGCAATAACAAGAAATTAATCCTAAAGAAATTAATTTGTAGGGTTTTACCCACATAAAAACGGTAATACTGTAACAAAAGATGAGGGAAGGTCAGATGATTGTGATAAAGATAGAAGGGAGGGAGATAGAGGATGGGGGAAAGAAACCAAGGGGGTGTTTATGTGTTCTTAGCTTATATTATTTAACATTGTACAAAAAAGGTGCAGCTTATTTGATTTTATATATCAACCCATAATATCAAGGCCTGATCTTTGGATCTTGAGCCGAGTTTTAAAAACAGGATGGACTATTTGGTAATTAATGGAATTTTTTGGCAGTAGTGATTTCGTTGTCAGCTGTTGTTCTTATTAAGATTGATGTTCTTCCCTATTGGTAGCCATTATCAACAATTTTTTAACTTACCATTATGATCACCATGACCTATTATTAAATGTTTCGTGGATTGATGCTAGGTCTAGGTGTCAGCCTTCCTGGTTCTTGGATGAGTAGTCTTGTGTAGAAATTGAACAGGTATACTCTCATTATAGGATGCGGATGGCCAGAAAATGATAAGAGCTTACTGGAGAAACTACTCTGAGTACACTGGTGGTTTAATATGGGTAGTTGAACTGCAAAATTTGTTGAAACAAGAGGTACATATCTCTCATACGCTCTTCTTTCTTCTTGTATCCGCAACATTTTTTAAGAAAAAAGTAATAAAGTGTCACCGGTAATACCCTAATTTGGTACGAACGTAATTAAAATTAAAAATAACAATAAATAAGATCTTGCTTTCGTATTTTTGCCAACTACTATTGGGTAACTTTAATTACTGAACAAGCATTGAAGGATTGCAATTATACCATATTTATTTGTCATTACAAACTTTTTAGAGGCAAAACACCTTAGAGATGCACTTTTAGTCCACGCCTTATCATCACCCTTGTTAGGGCTAGGTAGACAGCATAAAACCATGAGCTTATGGAACCAATAGCGATTATCAACGAATCAGGACCGCTATATGACTTTATCCCGCATATATAATATGGCCAATTGAAGAGCCATTCAAAACCCTTCTAGGCTTAAATAGATCGTCTCAAAACTGGAGGTGTTGTATTGTCTATGGAGATTGAGGAGACTGACATACAAACAGCGTAGTGTGACTTCAGAGAATGTACACATTAGAAATCGTTTGCAAGATTATCACCAGAATCCAGACATGGCTTGCAGCTTGTTCTCACCTCATAATATGAATAATTGTAAGCTTGTTTACAGATGTTTAGGAGTAACAAATAACTTTTCACGCAGTAAATAATACCGAGTAACATATAAGTGAACAAAACTTTGAAATGGCAACAGTAACCAACTTTATGTATTCCATTTTTAATAACTGAAGTCAAGTGCTCAACCTTTTGATTTGGCGTGTGTGCGACATAAGTGTAACAACAAATACACCCCATTTACAAAGAAAGTCTGAAATATCAAAAGGTGGTATATTCGGGACAATAAAAGTCAGTGAGGAAAACTCATTGTCGCCATTTGAAACTCGGTATAACTTAGACCAATGAACTCCCACTAATAAGTTTTAAGGACAAAAATAGTAAGAAAACATGAATGAACTCTTGCTAAACCACAAAGAATAGTATAGTAGGAGTCAGACATAGGAAAAACTGTGAATAAAGTGGTAAAACAATGGGAAGACAACAACATTGAAGCTTGATTATGAATATTTTTTTATTTTTTTTTACAGAAGAAGCTTGATTATGAATTGATGATGGATTATGTCAATAAATAGCCTATGTGAGAAATTAAAATCAAGAAGGCTTACCTTAAGTGAAGTGCCAATAAATGTTAAAGACTTTCGAAATCACAAATCCACCATTTTGATCCTGAAATTATATTCAAAGAAAGAAAAATCGAAATATAAATTACTAATATAAGAGGGTGAATTCTCATTAGTTTAAGGATGATACTCATCAAGCTTGTTTATATAAACATCAAGAATTTACGATTTTGATAGATTACCTGTCCGAACAATTTATTCAAGAGGAAAGAACTAATGAGTAATCTCGATAGAAATCATAAAAGACGACTTAGTAATTGCAGATCACAGAATGTGCAAAATCATATATTATGCAGAGAAAACAAATGTGCGAAATATTTATGAAAAAACATGTTGATATTGTACATTAAAAAATACAGTGCTTGAAAAAGCAGAAGAAGCGAGTTGTAAGACCTGTGAAAACCACTGACCCGGCTCGTGGACACGCCACTGCTTTTATCAACCGCGTCGACTTATCTCGTAATAGTCGTTCGCATCTGGGTCTCAAAGTTGGGAGAGTATTAGAGGTGGTTGTCAATTGGGGTCTTGTTTTGGGGAGATAATTGATTTTCTCACATAATAATGCTGAGAGCCTAGGAGGTAGGTTGAAGGGGGAGATACTTCTTTCACATATAGTTATGGTAAAAGTAGTTGGGTAAAGCACGCCAGTTGTTTACTTGGGAAGTTGAAATTGTGCTATGATCTATGTATTCAAAAGTGATTGACATTTTTGCCCCTGTGTTTGTTACAGGGTAATTAAGCAAGGTGAGTTTTTGGACGATTTGTCCAATTTATGTAAGAGCTTATTGGCTGAATGAAAACTAAAATCCTGAAATTGAATGAGAGAGTTGTAATACCCTCATTCTATTCCCACATTGTGCCATGTAGGCTGATTTACAAGTTTTTTTTATATATATAATGATGAGATCTTATAGTTAGCGCGACCATTGATCATTCACTCGGTATACAAGGCCACTTTGTTTAATGCGCTCAACTACTAAAGGTGCTATATATAGTTTGGCGTTGCTCTGACCACTTTACTATAATTTCCTTTGATTTTAGATCATGATCCACTTTAGTACTAATAAATCCATACCCACTTACAAAGAATGTAGCATGAAGACTTGTCTGGCTTATTGTTACTTTTAACTTCTCTCTTGTCTATATAAGTTGCAGAAGACTAAGGTTAATAAGGAGAAGTAACTTCTCTCTTATGCTAGTAAAGTCTCTATGGTGCAGTTTAAGTTTGAAGCAGTTAGGGCCACTTCTAGTAAACAATTTTGCTATAAAGAGAATCGTTCCATTGGTCGAGTTCAAGTGGTTTGGCTTATAAGTTAATTGTTGCAGCTAGGAAGCCAAAAAGGTGTGAAGCTTTTACGATCCAGTTTGACGACTATTATCCGCCTTACAAGAAATGCCGTCTTACTGTTTCTCAGTGGTCTATTTCAAATTTTGGTTCAATTAGTTGGCTGTCAAGTAATATAGGTGTTTATCGTCCACGTTTGTTTGATAACGGGTAATGTGTAATCGACTGTTTGTAGACTTTCTTTTATTTAATATCAATTTACATTTATCAAAAAAAAAAGAGAAGTAACTATAAGAAGAAAGAAGCAGAGCTAAAAGAGCAGTAAAAGAACCACAAAAAAAAAGGGAAAACCAAGATTGATACTTTCATATAGCTGAATACCAGTAGTTGTTTGTGGATATTTTTAAAGAAGAGGAAAAAGATATGTGGATGATGTCGATAAAGATAGATATATTAGCGTTAGAAAGGTAAAAAGTCGTGAAGAGAACGACTAGGCTCATCGTTGCAAATGAATGCCAAATAGGTCTTGAACGTGTAAATTAATAAAACTCTTTATATCGATAGTTACATGTACTTAATTTTGTTCCCTTAAACTCTAGAATATAATAATATTGAGATTAATTTGTTCCAAGTCAGTTGCGGTTTACAAGATTCATCATTTACTCATTAGAGAAAATAGCCAAATTACGTTACTGTACCATTTTGCCAAATCGGGGCACTGCGCCTGATAGGGCCCAGTGCAACAACTAGTAAGATAGAGTAACTGAAAGTCCATAGACCTTAATTAGACTCTTCTAAGAAGTTGCTAAATTACTTGTTAATTTAGTATTTAATGATCTATGTAACATGCATGCAAATATAAAGACATTTATATAAAAGAAGAAATTTCCTCACATTGATATGAAAATAAAATGGGCACAACAAGAACTCCTTCTTGTTGTTCTTGAGCTATTAATATGGATGAACAAGAATAATCTCCAAACTAGAAGACCTCCTTCAAGTTGCACCAAGATGACACCAAATAATCTACCCTTATTATTAACTAGATAATAAGATAGATATATACTACTAATATTAGACTATATTACTACACTAGTAATACTTAGGAAATATTAGTATATGAGAGTTTTTAGTGAGAGGAAGGATTTTAGAGAGAAGTGTAAAATTGCACAAAATGAAGTAGTAGAAAAAATGAACACAATTGCTCATTTTAAAGACCATATGGCCGGACCACTTTGTCCAAAAAAGGACTCTTATTTTGTTCAATTTGATCACATGCATTAGAGTGGAGTGTTGTAGTATAAGTGATGATTATTTCTACTTGATATGTCACTTTCAATTGGTAACTAAAGAGTGAAAACAAGAGCAACAATCATCACCATGTAACTAGCAACATAACCGGCCATTATGGCCTAGTTTGGTCCATTTTGATTTTTGATATTTGTCTCACAAATACTTATTGATCATATGGTTAATTATCTTGTATAATAAGTGTTAATTTGATCATATAACAATTATATGACTCAATTAAATAAATAATATGTACTTAACATTTTAAGTAATATTTTACCATTATATCAATATATAATGGGTCCCACAATGCTTAGTTAATTTATTTTACAACTCCTTGTAAATATAATTAACTAATTACCTCTATCTCAAAACCTCAACTAATTTAGTAATTTAACGATTAATTACTAAGTTAAATCTTATTTAATCGTATTAAAATAAGATATAAATTTATTAGTCAATTATCGAATAATTGAAAAATAAGTTTAATCGAATTTGAGTTCTTAACTCAATTTCTAATAATTAACTCTCGTACATATCGAATATATGTAATGTACTAATTAACTGTATCGTATACAAATAATTAGTTACTATTTGGATTTCATCCTTTAGGTGTGACCGAAAGGGATCAGTTGATCACCGCCGTCAAACGACAATAACGTCAAACTCTAGTCAGCCAACCGTTATTGATTTACGTTAATCAACTGACTAATCATATATATAGTCAATAATTATCCCAATTATATTCCATAATAAGATTTATTATGTGGCGCACTATTGTGGAGGACACCTACTCCAACAATCTCCCACTTGTCTGACACAAGTGTGCGTCACCGATTCTCTTGTCTCTTTATCACATCTCCCACTCAACGCAAGGTGTCTTTCAGGTCGCACTTGCGATTGACAATATCTAGAGTGGTTTTCTCGATAGGGAGAGTAAATGTCTGACCGGAAAATCTACCATAGATCTCTTTCCGAGCGTGGCCACGCATTTACAGTAACTTCTCCTCGAGTGGCCTAAAGATGTTTTTACCTAACGTGGGTGGACAATTCCTGTTGATCCATTACTTGTATTGAGCAGATCACCATGATCCAGAAGAAGTCCTCGGCCTCCTTTTAGGCCGA
Source organism: Heliosperma pusillum (assembly GCA_022085475.1). Classification (NCBI taxonomy): domain Eukaryota; kingdom Viridiplantae; phylum Streptophyta; class Magnoliopsida; order Caryophyllales; family Caryophyllaceae; genus Heliosperma; species Heliosperma pusillum. Next base: position 60,635 of record JAIUZE010046713.1, read on the forward strand.
CCTAGAACATCAACCAAAACCAATTCGGGAACACTGCACCGACTCAGAAGACGGTCGCAGTTCAAAGAATCGACTTATAGGAATAAGATAGAAGACCCTGCCACGACCAGGCATCAAATAATTGATTTAAGGGTCTCTACAATGTCACTGTCCGACAGAGTGTCATACAGTCTGTCGATGTAAACGACCAGTCATCTCCATGACCCCATGGTGCTGAACCAACCATCGATCGACTTACAATCTAGTCATTTCGAGACGTCACCTCATTGAGGGACTAGGGACAAAATACTAAGTTCGTCCTATTCACTTGAATAGGGTCCAACAATCTATTCGGATAAACAAAGTATTAAATTTAGTCAAACTAAATAAAAAAGTTTAAAATAAAACTCGAACAATAAATTCCATTATCATATATGAAATAATTAATACAACATTCAATTATTACATATTACATAATCTAAAGGAATTCTGGCACACGTCTCAATCCCATTGTGACGACATGACCATCATGCTTAGCATTTGATAAAGGCTTGGTTAAAGGATCAGCAATGTTGTCATCTGTCCCAACCTTACAAATGTCAATTTCCTTTCTGTCCACGTAATCTCTAATTACATGATATTTCCTAAGTACATGTCTAGACTTGTTACTAGACTTGGGATCTTTTGCCTGAAAAATAGCCCCACTGTTATCACAATAAATTGTGATAGGATCTTTGGCAGTAGGGACTACTGATAGTCCTTCCAAAAATTGCCGAATCCACACAGCTTCCTTTGCAGCTTCAGACGCTGCAAGGTACTCTGCTTCTCTTGTAGAATCCGCTGTAACGCTTTGCTTGAAACTCTTCCAGCAAACAGCTCCTCCATTCATCATATAAACGTAGCCGGATTGGGATTTCATATCATCCCTATCTGTTTGGAAACTGGCATCTGTGTAACCCTCTACACGTAACTCAGTCTCGCCTCCAAACACTAAGAATGAATCATTGGTCCTTCTTAAGTACTTAAGGATGTTCTTTACGGCTATCCAGTGACTCTCACCTGGATTTGCTTGGTAACGACTTGTCATGCTCAAAGCAAATGCAACGTCGGGACGAGTGCACATCATAGCATACATGATTGATCCAACAGCTGATGCGTAAGGGATCAATTTCATGCGTTCAATCTCCTCGGGTTTCGTAGGGCACTCTGACTTGCTCAAAGTGATCCCAATTCCCATAGGAATAAAGCCTCTCTTAGAGTCTTTCATGTTGAACCGATCAAGAATCTTATCAATATAAGTCTCTTGACTTAATGCTAGTATCCTTTTAGATCTATCCCTATAGATCCGGATACCTAAGATGCGCTGGGCCTATCCCTAGTATTTCATTTGGAAATTCTTACCAGCCCACTCCTTTACAGAAGTGAGCATTGGAATATCATTCCCAATTGAGTAGTATTTCATCTAAATACAAGGAATAGAAAAGTTACTTTACTCCCACTAAACTTCATGTATAAACACGGTTCCTCGACACTTCGAGTGAAACCATTTTGTTTAATTACATGATCGAAACGATGATTCAAACTCCTGGATGCTTGCTTAAGACCATAGATGGATCTCTTAAGTTTGCATACCTTCTTAGGGTTTGATGGATCCACAAAACCTTCAGGTTGTGTCATGTACACTTCCTCTTCTAGAATCCCATTCAAGAAGGCGGTTTGGACATCCATTTGCCAAATCTCATAATTATAAAATGCGGCAACCGCTAAGATAATCCTTATGGATAGAAGAAAAACATGGCGAAAATGGGCGAGGGTTCGTTATGTGAAGCACCATGAACTGGGGGATTATGAAACCTTTTCGCCAACCAATATAGCCTTACTAAACATCATTATGTTTGTCTGGAAATACTTTTGATCTTATAGATCCACTTACACTGAAGAGGTCTTACCTCCTTAGGTAAATCAACCAAGTCCCATACTTGATTGTCGTACATAGAAGCCATTTCGGATTGCATGGCTCCTAGCCATAGCTTTGAGTCGGGACTACAAATGGCTGCTTTGTAGGTAGTAGGTTCGTTACTTTCAAAAAGTAGCAAATTATAGTCATCACCTTCCTCTATAATACCAAGGTATCTATCAGGTTTATGACTAATTCTGCTTGACCTCCTAGGTTCCGAAGGAATAATGACCGTACCAGACGAAGAGGGAACGTTGTCCTCGTCGTCCTTTTCGGTTTGTGGCTCTTGGACTTCATCAAGTTCAAATTTTCTCCCACTCTGTCTTTTAGAAATAAAATCATTTTCTAAAAAGACTGCATCACGAGACACAAACACTTTGTTCTCGTGTTTATTGTAGAAGTAATAAGCACGTGATTCCTTTGGATATCCTACAAAACGACATTTGTCAGATTTGGGTGCGAGTTTATCTTTAGACTTATTCTTAACAAAAGCCTCGCATCCCCAAATTCTCATAAATGACAAATAAGGGACTTTTCCTGTCCATATCTCATATGGAGTCTTGTTTGCCGCTTTAGTCGGGCTTTGATTTAGTGAAAATATTGCAGATAAGATAGCAAAACCCCAAAAATAATCATGAAGCTCTGTTAGACTCATCATAGATCGAACCATATCTAATAAAGTTCGATTTCTCCTTTCGGATACACCGTTTAATTGAGGTGTTCCAGGAGGAGTCCATTGTGATACTATACCACAATCTTTCAGGTGTGAATCAAATTCATGGTTCAAGTATTCACCATTACGATCGGATCGTAGGGTTTTAATCTTTTTATTCAATTGGTTTTCTACTTCATTTTAAAATTCTTTGAATTTTTCAAAAGCATCACTTTTATGCCTCATCAAGTAGACATATCCATATCTACTGAAGTCGTCGGTAAAAGTAATGAAGTAGTGATAACCACCTCTAGCTCGGATAGTTATTGGACCGCATACATCCGTATGTATAAGTCCTAATACTTCACTTGATCGTGTCCCTTTTCCCGTAAAAGGAGCACGAGTCATCTTGCCTAGAAGACAAGATTCGCATACGCCATAAGATTCGTAATCGAATGGGTTGGCTGATACCATATGATGCGATTGAGCAGCGGAAAAGGACATGATTTGTAACCGGGATATTTGCCAACGCTAGACCTATAGCATTAACAATGGGAAATCACTCAATACGCGTCGAATGATTCGTTCTTAAGTTTTGGAATACGCGTCCCAACTCTCAAGCTGTGATTGAACTCACTCAAACACTCATGTTCTCACAATTAACAACGTTAATTTGCAAAGAGGAAATTCTTTTTCTTATTCAAAATCTTGTGTGTATCTTATGTTACAAAACAAGGCCTTAAATAGGCATTATCACACGCCTACTATGGCTGGTCAAACCAGGCAATAAACAACCCAATTAAGGCTCTTAAAGAGGCTCTTAATTAGGCTAAAACTTACCTTCTTTGGCAGCCCTATAACAGCTATAAAAACTGAATCCTATGCAGCCATAAACAAGCAATTAACACTAGTTTTATGACTACAATTAACTCCTACTTATGACTTTCTAAAAGCTGTTTATTGGACATAAAATTCAAGACTTAAATGACAATAAAACAGGAATTAAAATGACAGCTTTGAATCAGTCAATTGGACCGTCGCATTACGCTTGATGTGTAAATGGTAGTTATGACACAGTCCATTAGACTGTTGCATCAGGCTTGCTCGGCTTCAATGACTCCTTATTCAATGAAAGCTCGTGAACTAAGTAACCGTGGTTCTACTCGTATCATTCCCTCTCCCTTTAAAAAGAATTGTCCTCAATTCTCGACGCTTTCCTCGCTTGTTTGCAACGTGTTTGAATCTCACCCTAGATCGAGGTTTTGACATACTGCGGGACAACAATTCAGGCCATTCAAGGTTCGATTGGCCTGTATCTTTCAAACCCACACCGACTATCACGTTGTTACTCCCAACCAATGAAACCTTACTACTTTGCCTAGAGGGATAGATGGTTTCAGGCCTATTTCTCTTGGCGTAGGGATTCAGCCCAATCCAAGATGTGTGTGTCCAAGTTTCGGACAGCCCCCATTCCTCGTCACATATCCTTGGTGACGCGATGCCCCAATTTAACGGACAATCTTGCTGTAAATGGTGTCCATCACAAATACAACACCCAACATCGATCATGGCTTGCACAATATCATCAAAGGGATTTTCTTTCTTAACCTGCTTGAGAACAAACTTGAGACTACCATCTCGTTCAGTTGTGTCTCTACACGCCTCACCCCTTTCCCCAACGCCTTTCATCTCTTCTATGAGTCGTGATTCAAGAGAAGAACCCACCTTGTTTTCACGACTTCCTTGGGCTGTTGAAATCGTCCCCACGTTCTCCTTGTTAACCAAACAGCAAGGAAACTTGTCCAAAACAGCCATTTCTGGGTTCGGACTGTTAACAACAACTTCGGGAGTGTTATGAACCACAAGTACCGTGTCTCCTGATTCTTGCACCGCCTGGTTGTTGGCAAGTACATCGCCTGCCTCATAATACTCATCGAACACTGGTGGTAGATCTGGATTGAAAAGTGCCATTTCCCCCATTGGATCGTCTTGGTTTAAGGAAATCAAGAGCCTATGCTCTGATACCATATGATGCGATTGAGCAGCGGAATATGACATGATTTGTAACCGGGATATTTGCCAACGCTAGACCTATAGCATTAACAATGGGAAATCACTCAATACGCGTCGAATGATTCGTTCTTAAGTTTTGGAATACGCGTCCAACTCTCAAGCTGTGATTGAACTCACTCAAACACTCATGTTCTCACAATTAACAACGTTAATTTGCAAAGAGGAAATTCTTTTTTCTTATTCAAAATCTTGTGTTTTTCTTATGTTTCAAAACAAGGCCTTAAATAGGCATTATCACACGCCTACTATGGCTGGTCAAACCAGGCAATAAACAACCCAATTAAGGCTCTTAAAGAGGCTCTTAATTAGGCTAAAACTTACCTTCTTTGGCAGCCCTATAACAGCTATAAAAACTGAATCCTATGCAGCCATAAACAAGCAATTAACACTAGTTTTATGACTACAATTAACTCCTACTTATGACTTTCTAAAAGCTACATTATTGGACATAAAATTCAAGACTTAAATGACAATAAAACAGGAATTAAAATGACAGCAATTAAACAGTCAATTGGACCGTTGCATTAGGCTTGATGTGTAAATGGTAGTTATGACACAGTCCATTAGACTGTTGCATCAGGCTTGCTCGGCTTCAATGACTCCTTATTCAATGAAAGCTCGTGAACTAAGTAACCGTGGTTCTACTCGTATCATATGATACCATATGATGCGAAATATTGCGGAAGCGTTTTAAAAGATAATGAAATAAAGGGTATTTGTTTTGAATTCCGTCAAGAACTCAAAACAATGGGATATTTGCTCGAACTAGACCTATAATTCGAACAATGGTGAACTATAATCAAGACCTATTGATTACATTTCGGGTTAGTGTTTGAAAACACGTCAAACAATAACAAGGGACTGATTGAAACTCGACAATCAAAAGTTTTTCTTTAATTCATTCTTGTGGTTTGGTTGCTTTTTCTTATTCCACGCCAATGCTTAAATAGCCAAAACAAGACCATGAAAGGTCATTACAATCCCAAAATTAACTAGCTAATTAAAGGGAATTAAAACTAGGTAATTACTACTAAATACTACTAAATAAATTACCAAATAAATCTTAATAATTAAATAGGGCATTAACCCTTTTATTAAACAAAATAAAATAAGCTGAAAGTGTCTTCAATTCTTTTGGAGATCGTTTGTATTTTACGAGCAAGATTTTCGTACCATCCAATGAAGCTCTCACGTTCAATGAAAGCTCGAAATACATTTAATTATTCTCGAGAATGATTAAACTGATTTCCGACTTTCAATGAACTCGTTCCTTCATTGACCAACAACCCACTCGTATCATACTCCCCTTCTTCAAAAAGAATTGCCCCAATTCTTGTACCTACTAATGTCGAGATAAGGGTTAGTATTTTGATACGTGTGCCTTTCCCTTTTTTTTTCGGATGAATAGTACCGGACAATTTTTTTTTTTTTTTTTGGTTCCGGATGAACAGTACCCGGACAAAAACAGTTAATTTTTTTTTTTTTTTTTTGAACTTCCACACTTTGAAAAACAAGTTACTAGAAGGTGCTCTAGAGATCAAAACCGATTAACCCTCGAACTACCTCGCTCGAGTTTAATCCTTGAATTCCAATCGCAATCAGAATTTCAACACTTGAATTTGGTGCTCCTAGGACCGTCTTGAATTTAAGTAAATCAAGAGCCTAAGCTCTGATACCATATGATGCGAAATATTGCGGAAGCGTTTTAAAAGATAATGAAATAAAGGATATTTGTTTTGAATTCCGTCAAGAACTCAAAACAATGGGATATTTGCTCGAACTAGACCTATAATTCGAACAATGGTGAACTATAATCAAGACCTATTGATTACATTTCGGGTTAGTGTTTGAAAACACGTCAAACAATAACAAGGGACTGATTGAAACTCGACAATCAAAAGTTTTTCTTTAATTCATTCTTGTGGTTTGGTTGCTTTTTCTTATTCCACGCCAATGCTTAAATAGCCAAAACAAGACCATGAAAGGTCATTACAATCCCAAAATTAACTAGCTAATTAAAGGAAATTAAAACTAGGTAATTACTACTAAATACTACTAAATAAATTACCAAATAAATCTTAATAATTAAATAGGGCATTAACCCTTTTATTAAACAAAATAAAATAAGCTGAAAGTGTCTTCAATTCTTTTGGAGATCGTTTGTATTTTACGAGCAAGATTTTCGTACCATCCAATGAAGCTCTCACGTTCAATGAAAGCTCGAAATACATTTAATTATTCTCGAGAATGATTAAACTGATTTCCGACTTTCAATGAACTCGTTCCTTCATTGACCCACAACCCACTCGTATCAGTTATAGTCAACTGGTCAACATAAATCGGTAACGATTGGCTCAACTGAGTTTGACGTTACTGTCGTATGACGGTGGTGATCAGTTGATCCCTTGAGGTCACACCTAAAGGACAATCCCCTAATCATGTACATTAATTAATTGTATAGCGATACAGATTAATTAATCCCTTAAACTGAACAAAGTTTATATTGTTAGTGAGAAATATATCTTATTGTAATATGATTAAATAAGATTCATTTTAGTAATTTAATTGTTATATTTCTAAGAATGCATTATGTTTATGAAACATTTGAGATAAGCAAAATTGTTTAATTACAAATACAAATTGTTGTAGATTATATTAACCAAATATGAGATGACCCATTTTATTTACATGTAATTATAAAATGTGACTTAAAATGTTAAGTCTAATTTATTTATTATGAAATTGCATTTAAATTAGTTAAATGTACATTTATAAGCAAAGATTACATGTTACATGTCACATGTGACACATTGTATGACAATTGACATTTGACAAAGTTAAAATGGAAACCTTATTATTATAGAGGGCCGAAATATTGTGAGTTGGTGTGTTAGTGGGTGTTTTTTTATTTAATTGTTAAATAGAAACATCATTATGAGCTATAGATATAGCCTTGCATACCTAGTGCTTTGTGAAGAACAAAAGCAAAAAGCTCACCCTTACCCATGCCAAGGTGTGGCTGGTCATGGCTTGCTCAATAAGGGGATTTTCTCCTTATTTTGCATTCAATTTTCATCTCATAAGAAATATGTATGCTTATCTCTCCTTTTCTCTATCTCTCACTAAAAGGAAAAACTTGAAGAAGTTTTTCTCAAAATCTTAGAGTTCATATTTTTCTAATAAGATTACTAGAGTAGTAATGAAGTTATTAGATTTATATTATTAAGGGCTACTACATTCACATACTAGTGTAGTATTTTGTAGAGATTCAAGGGGTTGTCTTGGTGCTACTAATAGGAGTGTTCTGATACTAAGAACTTGGAGTTCATCCTTTGATTTATAGCGCAAGAACAATAGTAGGAAGGAGTCTTATCTTGTGCCCAAAATCGTTGAAAAATCAATGTAAGGAAATTGTTTCTTCTTATTTTGTTTTTATGTTATGCATGCATAAGATCTATTTAGTATAAGAGTAAACTAAATGTAAAATGATATTAGAAATGTCTAATATTGAGTTTAAGAAACTTTCAAAAAATCCTCCCTAGCTTTATCCAGCAACACATAACTCTCCCTAGTTTACTTTTCAATATCCATAAGAGCAATGTTACAGGGGTCATTCTGCAGATTCCTTTGACAATCCAATAACATCTCATATGCAACATCATCATTTCTCTCCACATCTGAAAAACGGTTTTTTTTTTAAATATTTCAGGAGAGGTTTCAAACTCTACAACTTTGTGATCACCTTAAACATATAAGTTCCATTGACATGATTAATCCAGCCAGAATTGACAACATTAGCAAACTCCTCCACCTTACTCCATATATTGAAGAATTTGAAAGGTCTAATTTTCCTTTTACTAGCCCCACTTCCATCCTGAATTAGGCATTGGCAGTGGTCAAAGTCACCTTCAGGTCCATAATGGGCAAAAGAATCAGGCCACATTGTTAGCCACCGATCATTAATCAGCACCCTATCAATTCTACTGAAAACCCTAGTGGCACTAGGCTGTTTGTTTTTCCAAGTGAAAAAAGCCCCAGCGGTCTTCATATCTTGTAGCTCACAATTCTCCACAGTTTTTTGGAAAGGCATGACTTCTATATCTCTCACTGGCAAGCTAATTCTCTCATTATAGAACATTACATTATTGACATCCCCTAGGATTATCCAAGGATCATTCCTACACTATGTCTCCAAGTCACAACATAAGGGTCTTCTTTCTTCAAGCTTATTGAATCCATAAACAAAAGTAATAAAATAAGTAGAATGATTAGTTACCTGCTCAACCTTAAGGTGAATGAGCTGGGCATTGATCTGAACTATATTCACAGACAAGGCAAGAGGCTTCCACA